>VWZY01004530.1:62425-88213 GCA_013399075.1 Chloroceryle aenea | reverse complement strand
AGACTTCAAGGTGCTGGAGTGGGGCCAAAGGAAGGCAAAAAAGCTGGAGAAGGGCCTAGAGCACATGTCGGATGAGGAGCGGCTGAGGGAACTGGGGTTGTTTAGCCTGGAGAAAAGGTGTCTGAGGAGAGACCTCACTGCCCTCTACAACTGCCTGAAAGGAGGTTGTACAGAGGGGGATGCTGGTCTCTTTGCACAAGTAGGATAGGACAAGAGGAAAAGGCCTCAAGTTGTGCCAGGGGAGGTTTAAGGTTGAATATTAGGAAAAAATTCTTCACCAAAGGGTTGTCAAGCACTGGAACAGGCAGACCATGGAAGTGATTGAATCACCATCCCTGGTTGGGTTTAAAAGTTGTGTAGATGGGACATGGTTTAGCAGTGGACTTGGTAGTTAGGTTAATGGTTGGACTTGATGATCTTAAAAGGTCATCTCCAACCTAAATGATTCTACAATTCATCTGCTGATATACTATAAGTGCCTTCAGGAGCTTACCCAGAAATAACTCCAGCTCTGTGATCAGCAACCAATTCTTGATATTAACAGGAATGACTGGTCATTCAGTGCTATCACTGGCCCATCAGATGGATCTCAGGAACATTTCTCCTTCCTTAGATTGGGCTGATTCATCTGAGCAGCACAAGCAATCTTGTGAGAGCGCATCCCAGGCTCTTCCCTGCATGGGATCTGATTCTCCACTGACAGTGTCCAAACATAAACTGGCTTCCTGTCTTCCATTCGTGCCAGGAGGGCTGGTGATAGAAAATTAGGTGTAATTTTCAGCCCTCTCTCTGTGAGCAGTTTCTCTTTCCCTTCCCTCATCTTTTCCCTGAAAGCTATCCATACATCAGGAACGCCTTTTACAATGCTTTGTGAAGTGTGGCTTGACACTTGATTAATATTCTCTTCTTTGTGGAGATTGTCTGCTCTGCTTCTTCTCTGACATTGTTAATTCTCTCTGTTTTATGCCACTGTTGTGCATGCTTTGTTTTTACAGATAATTAATCATGTACTACAGAATGCAAAATATAATTAGGAACAAAACAAGGTAATACCTTGTTAATTCACTATCTTGTTGGATAAATGCAGTGACAAAATTAATCTCTGCTAATGGAAAAGGCTTTAGTCATGATTTTTATGTATTTTTGTATGTATAGCTAACTACTGACACAATGTGAACATTCTGCAAAAGTTTAAGAGATCAGATAATTTCAGTTGTACCTCAAATTTCTAATTTGGATACATTCTTTAAATATAGCATTTTATAATGAGTGTATTTTAATCCCCCCCTTGGAGTTTAGTGGTTATTAACTGGTTTTAACTCCTTTAAACTAATGTAGGCTGTTGTTTTTCTGAACAGAAGTTTGATAATCAGCATCACTGATGGAACGTTTTCAGAACATGAAATTATGACTCTTGGGCGCTATTACAGTGTAAAAGATGAATATGAAATTGATCTCCACTTTCTCCTTGCAACCGCTCAAGAACAGCTAAAGAAAAATAGCTTTGAGAATTTCCAACAAATGTCTGAGGTTCTTGTTTACAATGACCGCGAAAAGTAAGTTTTCTCTACTTATCCTAAGCTGTTATTTGGGAAGCTCTTCTCCTAAACCTACCTACTTCTTGTTTGTTGCTGAACAGATAATAGTGTGGCCATAGAATATTATTTTTAAATAATATTCTTTCAACATTTGACAGTAGACAAGAAAAGGATAATCTTTTTGTCTCTTTTTCGTATTGTCTGTGGACTTTTTAGTAGAGCTGCTCTACTTAACATTCTGTGACATAGTCCAATGCCTGTTCACAGGCAAAACAGTATTTTAAGTCAAAGAGGAAAAATAGTGATTTAAGGGAAAAAGAAAGGATTTGTGTCTGATTCTTTATAAGACTTATTTGCCGGTTTTGTTCTCTGATACCACAAATAAAGAATCATGGGAAATAACTAAGGACATTGGCATGGGTGGCCAGGCCACCATGTGCACTTCAAGTTTCTTGCCTTTGTAATACTGAAATTTCATAAGACCTTGTTTTCACTTCTGCACTGATATTCCTCACATATTTTCCTGTTCACAGTAACATTCACTGGGAGTTAATCTGGAAAATACCTAATGTACATTTCTCCTGTTCCCTTTGTGTTTGTGTAGATGTGGAGTGCTACCCCATGAGGTGTGCAGGACTATTTGTAAGTCCTTTAAGTTGCCACTGGCTGATGATGATCTGCAAACTTTACTGACCATGTAAGTTAAAGGCAGATATCATGACCCACATGCCTGGGTGCAAATCAATGCTTAATATTTACTGAAGATACAGTTCTGAAGAATTTGTTATGGATATAATATTAATCATTTCATGATGCTGATTTTCTCCCTATACACATGCAGACTTTCCTGTATATAGAATATTTATAATCACCTGAGGTGCATCCCTGATAGGAGCTTCTCTTCATATTTCCTGGCATGATAGATCACCTGGGTTTTGCCAGAATTCTGTGGAATTAGTCTTATGGGAATCACCTGCTGATGCTTGTCATTATCAATGGTATTCCCGGTTTTTGCATTAGCTGTTTCTGTGTGTAAGGTAAATGCAAGAATCTTATGAAAGCACATGATGTGAGTTTTAAGAAACATACCAAGGTGAATACAATTAAGTGTCCTTGAATCAAGTAGGAAGCATCAGTAGTAAATAGAAGTGGTCTTCTATTAATCTTACCTGAAATATATTTTACTGTCATTTTTAAAAAGGAAAAGAAGTGATGGTGTTCTTTTGGTATTTTTCATATAGCACATATAATTGTTTTGAGACAAACTGCTTGACTACCAGTATTAATGAAAATAGAAGTTAAAAAAAACCCTCTTAGTCAGTGCACTTGTATGAAAGGCTAGAGTTCAGAGTAACCTGTGGTGTTTTGAACTCTCATGTCATATTGAATTTCATTTTCATGGCCACATTTTCTGGTGGTAGGTTTAAATGCATGCTCACTGGTCTGTTCTTTCCCTTTTGGGAAGTCCTTAAATGTTTTGTCTGTGCATTCATACTGTGTTAAAAGCAGGAGCAGGTCTTGTCTTTTGTCATATTTTCATGCTTTTTGATTTCAGGAGGAATTTTAAACTAAACATCTGGATTTATCAAGTAATGACAATACTCTTGTCAGGCAGATCACTCAAAGTCCATTTTAATAAAGCATCTTCATACTGCAAACAAGATTTCCTACTTAAATCAGTGTCAACAAGACTGCTTTAAGAAGCCTAGGGGCTATTTTTCATAAAGCCCCCATTTTCAGACCAAAAACTTTCAGAATAATTCCCTGCAGTAGCCAGATAGATGACTTTGGCAGTTTGTTTGTCATTCATGATTTCTGACAGGTTACAAGCATTAGTCATCAGAAGCATGTCTGAATTTTAGCATTAATCTAAACCTCATTTTTAGAACTCCTACTAAGTTTCTCAACACAAAAAATTCTAGAGGACAATTGACAATCCCGCACTAGACAAGGAGTTCTCATAGTTTCCAATTCATAAAAGCTGGAATTGAATAGATGTGCAGGCAAGGGACTGGAGGCTTTCCATTATATACTAACTTGATGCTGATGAAAAACAGACAAGCCTGACACATCATATGCTCCAGAGATGTGTTTATTGTTTGTGAATTTATACCAGGAAAAGCTTTTGTGAAATGAATCTCTTCTCTCCTGAAGAGTCTCAGTGTAGGCATTTAGAAAGAAAAAACACAGTTAATAAAAATCAGAGATAAGCTTAGAAGACAAGGAGGAGACTAAGGGCTGGATTTCACCCAGCTTTAGCCGAGTACCCATGACAGCTGAATTAGGATTCAACTGCTGTAGGTTCTTTCTATAGGCAGGGGAGAAGGAGAGGGTTATCTCCTCAGGCTCTATAAGAGCTGGATTCCTAAATTACAGTCCACTTTCCTTTGTTTCTAAAGGGGCTGTGACCAGTCTGTGTTTCAGATTTACGTATGAGAAAGGTAAAAGGTGTGAAGCTGGGCCTCAGAAATCAGTGTGAGAAGTACTTTATATGATAGTGTGCAATGGGTAATACTACTTTGAAGTTATATTGTCAGCTGCCTTAAAAGATGGCAGTTTATGTGGTGAGTAACTGCACCCTAGATAAGGAAGATTGTCCTATTCTTAATAATGTGTGCAGCTGGCACTGCTTCGTATGTCTATTTTTTCATGAGGGTGCAGAGTCAGGGAAAGATTTTTCCGAAGTCTGTTTAACGTGAGTTATTTTTCAGTGATCTGGAAATCAAAGAGTAGGCTTGTCTTGAATGAGATTTAGACTTTTCCCGTTCTTTCCTCTTTCTTACTGTAGTTTTCTTTAAGGCTGAAGAATCATGAAGCAGGCAGATTTATTGTTAATGAAGAACAGTCTCACTCCTGGGGAGTATGCAATTCCGTGGGCAAAGTTTGTCAATAGCATTCTTTCCCTGTTTTGTTTTATTTTTGATGAGGAAGCATGTAATTTTGTTTCCACTAATTTTTCTGAAGGAAGTGGTGGTGGTGTTCCTACTGTGTGCATCTGTGTTTATAAAGGAAGAAAGTGGTACAACAGAAGTTGTTGGACTGATTCCCACAAAATCAGTATATACAGCTAATGCACTAGCTGGACCCTATTCAGCTATAAAATGATGCTAGACAATGTGATCAGATAATAGCTGAAGACTGAAGTTATGTTTATTCAGCTTTGCTATCTGAGATTAGGTGGCAAAGACTTTCTGGAGGACTTAATGGTTCTTTTTTTAGTTTTTAAAGGTAATTCTCTTAAAGTATTTATTATTTACATTTGTAAATTATACTGCAATGATATGTCACTTATTAAAGGCATGGGATGGGACTAGGAGTCACTGTCTAATTTTGTGGTCACTTCCAGATAACCCAGAACTTTGTTTACTGTACTGAAATACCATTCAGTTTTCACAGAGTGCAGGCAGAATTAACACAAAGACTGAGGTTTCCTGAGACCCTTTCATATTATCTGTCTAGAGTAAATATATATTTTTTAATTGTGGTGTGGTGAAATAGTAGCATTTAGGTATCCAGCTATGTGTCCATTTTTCCAATTTACCCAAGCTGGCTTATTAAAAAGAATTTCCTTTCTCCATCAGCATTTTCTCAGTTTTGTCATCCCAGGGCAATACAGACTGTTAGTCACAATGTATTAAGCAATGCAGATGGTACACAATTGTTTCTGCCACAAAACTGCAATAATCACTATAAAGATTTCTTTAAATTTAGGCAGGTATAATGAATTATTATAGTTTGTTTAATAAATAAATTTTGCAAACATGCTTAAATAATGAATTTAGTTGTTTCTTTTTTTCTGATATTTTTATTTACCGTAATGCCAAATGTATGCTAACAAGGACTTAAAAAGATGTATTCCTACCCCAGAGGGTTTACAAACAGCTGGCAGATAAGGAAAGAAAAAATGGAGGGAAGAAAGTTTACAAGTATTACATGTAGATTGTTCCACATTAGTTTAGTTAAGTGTATGTCCCTATTTTTTAAAATATGTCTTTTAATTTCTGATAAAAGTGTCTGTGTAATTCTTCACCACTCCAGAGTACAAAGATGAGACTGTTGGACTCTGGAGGCAGGGGTTGTTGTTTTAGAAAAGTTAATCCCTAGTGTCTGCGATAGCAGTGGACAATAACACTGGGCCTCCCACGTGGTCATCCCTGTTCTCAAGGCACTTAATAGGCTAAGCCAGGCCATTTCTGCCTGTGCAGCTTTTCCCTAGTCTGTGGCTGGGTAATTATTTTTTATCTTGTTGCCTACCTGTAAAGGTCTTTTAGGACTGACCTATTTCTTTCAGGAAGCAAACCCTCTTTTCCTGCTACAGCAAGTGTCCTGGTAGCAGGAGAAAGATTGCAAAGGGTCACAAGATCTTTCTTCAGTACTCTATCTTCTGCTTGTTATCTCTGAGACTCCCTATGTCATTTGTGATGAAAAGACTCTTTAGCATTAATATTTGGAACTCTTAAAATATTGAACTGATGGTTCAACTTCTAGTTCAAGATGTGAAAAACTGTGTACACGAGATGGTAGCCATTACTTCATTCGTACTGATCAGTTGCATAGACTTGTCTGTGCTTGCTGTTTTAAATCTTTTCATATTAGCACTTTATGACATTTAGGTGTATACCTGTGTTACACAGAAGCTATCAAACACACTGAAGAATCCTAACATTTTCTCTAAGGTTAGAGCAGCATGATGCTTCATCTCCATTATTATCAGATTGATTTCTTAATAAATGGTATTCAAAACTAAGGAATTAAAAAACCCCTCTGCATATACATTAACTTTTCATATAAATGTTTGGGTTACAGATTTCCTGATGGGAAAGAAAAAATATCTGTGAGTAGCCTTTACTCACCCAAGCATCCTCAGGAATAGTCATAATGTGGTTTAATCAGATTTTTCAGACATCTGGAATATTTCATTATGAATATAGTTTGAGAAGCAGAAATGCACAATTATTTCTGTAACATCAAGGTAAAAAAGACCGAACAAACCCTGCAAGCTATGGTAGGGATTGAGGAGTGACTTTCACAGTCTAAAATCACATGCATTGGTGAAGTCATCAGGCAAAACTGAAGAGAAACATGGTTTCAAGAGATCTTTGTTACATCTTCTTGATAAGACAAATCTAATTTCCTTTCCTGAGGAGCACTGTCAGTTTCAGTCATATTAACTGCAGCCACTGAAATGTATGACAGCTCTGTCCTAATAATGCACAATTTGATAACATCTCCTCAGTCCATCTGGATACTCTGTGCCAAATTACAAGTGTGTGCTTTTAGTAGATGGATACAGTAAGTCACGGCAGGAAAGAGATCGAAAGAGTTGATTTAATTTTTTTTTTTCTTTCTGGATTATTCTAGAGTAATATTTTAAGGTGTTTTCTGTAGCTATTTAAATATGGGATTTAGGAATCCCACTTCCTTTGCCCATGTTAAAATCTATTGCTGTAGTTAACTGCATGCCCATGCCATCTCAGTTTGCTAGTGCTGTCACATCAAAGGACTTTTCTCCTTCTTAATGTTTGTTGAAAGCAGAAGTAATGCTTTCCCTGGCTTCATTGCCTCAACATAAAGTTTAAGTAGTTACACGCCTTCACTTGTGCTTTATTTAAAATTCCTGCTTATGTAGCTTTGCATCTTGGCAGCAGACTTAATCTTTTGACTTTTTACAAGCAACAGATAAAGACATATACAGGAAAAGACAAAAAAAATTGTCATGATAGTTCTGAAATTCAAAGTCTGTGTGCCATGTTGTTGTTATTTGTTTGCTTGTTTGTTTTGCCAAGAGGTGTAAGCGTTTTTTGGTCTTTTTACTTCTAACTCAACCCTCCTCTCTTTTACCAATTGCCGTCTGCAAAACAACCCGAAACGAACCCCCTAGAAGTGGGAATGATGATTTCCTTGTATATTGGATATATTCCTCAAAAGTAAGGCTTTATGAAAATGTTAACTTTCATGTGAGCTATTATAAAGAAGCAAGATACCATCGGAGGATTTCTCATGGCAATGTTTCAGGCTCCTCTTTAACACCAGTAACAGTAGCATTCTTTTCTGGCTTTGCTTTCATCTTCAGCATAACTCACTGTACTTAACATTCCAGTTTATCGCTAACATCTCTGTTTATGGCTCTCTGTATATTTTATTATTATCTCTTCTGCTGACTATTAAATGCAAGGTGTGGGGGGAGGAGAAGGAAAGGATGAGTTGCAGTTTATTGTGGTTTATTTTTGTTGCTAGATTTATTTCTTCTCTTCTCCACTATTGTTTTCCAAGTTTGTGCTGTAAATTCTCCCTTAAAGTGCCTTCATGTTTAATTTTTACCAGAACCTTCTGCAGTGGTTGAAGGGACATGTTTTGTGCAGTGCTGTTGCTTTAAGTATTTAACATGATTTTCTAAAGACTTGTTTCCTGCAGATGATCTTGCTCCTGTACGCTTATTATTTGTCCCACCAAATTACAGAATTGTTTCACCTGGTGTTTCCCATGAAAGTCCATGTATTGAGTCTTGCTAGTTGCATATGTCTGTTAGTGGACTCCAGTGAAGTGTAGACACTTTCAGGATGTGTTTAAATATAAATATATATATAAGCCATGTAGTGGCTTATATATATATAAGCCTATATATATAAGCCTATATATGTAGGTAGTGTTAGGTGAGACAAATGTCATTCACAGGAGCTGCTAGTACAGTATTTATAGCAGAGCAGTTAAGCTGTTTATATCAAGAATGATTTGCATGGTAGCTTCAGCTTGCAGGTATCTTTAAAGCATTTGATTAGTCTCACTGAAGTAACAGTGGTTCCCATGTGCCTTAATCACCTCAACATTCATTGTGCTGAATTGAGGACTCTTTTTTTTCTGAAGCTGCTTCATCCAAATCAAAGGCGGAAGGATAATGTGGCTTATAAATCCGCTCCTGTGGGGTTTGATAGTGCAGGGTAATGCTTTTAGAAATTTGAGGGAGGAAAATAGACTGTTCCACACATGTCTGTAGACCTTATCTGTCAGAGTATATATCTTCTTGCATTTAGGGGACCCTCATCACTGACACAAATACGTATTTATTCCATACAACTAAGGAACAATGCCATAAAACAACCACCAGATGAAAAGGCTTGTGAGTTTTAAATCTGGCTTTTATTTGATAGGTTAGAGAGCTGTGTTTTTGTCAATTGTTAAGTTGATCCCAAGGTGTGTGCAAAGAGTATTTTTGAAGGATTGCTAATTTTCAGGAAATGATTGTAGAAGCCACCTAAAGAAGGTTGGTTGTTATAGCACAACTCTCTTCTATCATTCTATCTCTTTTCTACACAAAGACGACATACACTGGGCATCCCAACTCTATTGTTGGCACCAATTATGAGATCCAGTGTTGGAAAAGGTTGGGCAATGCTTCAAAAGTAAAATTAAATTTGTTGAAATGCAATAAACTTTAAAGAATTTGAATTGTACTGTGAAAGACAATAATAAGGTCTAAGAATATGAAATAGACTATATAATATAGAAGTCCTGACAATGTGTGTTTTTCTATACTCCTGACAGTGTTTGGTAATAAAGGATGAAAAAACTGTTATCCAAAAAAGTAGTTTGTTATAATGTTGTAGATAAAATGATACAACGTTGTTAAAGATTTCCTTTAACCTCTAATTATGTTACGGATATTCGCTTAGGTTTGAAGATAACCATAAGCAAGTGGAATATAAAAAGTTTGTGGATGGGCTGAACTGGAGAGAGAATCAAATCCCTGCTTTCCAGGCAATAAAGGTTCATCTCAAGGTAAAACCAGTGCAGCTGAACAAAGGAACAGTGCAGTACATTGATACAGTTTTTCCAGCTTCCACTATGAGTGTGTACTGGTACCTGGTGACAGAGCTATGGAACAGACTGCCCAGAGAGGTTGTGGATTCTCCTTCTCTGGAGGCATTCAAAACACATCTGGACATGTTCCTGTGTGACCTGCTCTAGGTGATCCTGCTCTAGCAGGGGGGTTGGACTAAATCATCTCTCGAGGTCCCTTCCAAACCCTAACATTTCCGTGATCCTGTGATTCTGTTTTCTTCAAGTAGTTAAATTTTCTGGGAGTTTTAGAATGAAGCAGAGGAGTCAGACAGGGAGGAGGAACCTTGTAATACCCATGTGTCTAACAGGTGTCACATCTGTGCGACATGTTTCTAGATGGAAAACAAACAAGAGAAGGGGAATCAGGTGTGTTTGTCCATGAATAAAGGGCGTGAATACCGCTTCACAAAAAAAATGTCATTGTCACATATCGACTGATCTGTTCACATGCTGAGATAGCCAGGACACTGACACTGAGATAGTCCACTGACACTGCAGAAAATATTTATGTTTTTTTTATAAGTCTACAGAAACTTGTACATAATACACCACATCACTGGTAGGTGTACAAGAAGAGCAGTATTGATGGATCAGCTCTGTGTGTTGATGGATCAAATTTGTGTATCTCCACCAGCCTGCTCCTTAGGGTAAATAAAAATACATCATCAACAAACTGCAGAGATGAAGCTGATCTTGCCATCTTGTGCTGAATGGAACATTTTAAAATAGATGCTGCATAAGGCAATTATGCTGATTTTTAAAAACTTCATGACAGATAAATTCGAAGCCCTCCTGCCAACACATAGTTTTACAGTTCTGGCTGAGCCAATGTGTTGCTGTGATTTTGTGTTGGATTTTATTCAGACCATTTATAAACACAGAACTCCTTTAAATGCAAGTTCACTGGTGACATAGTTTAAACCAGTATTCCTCAAGTGTTGTGCTATTAACCTGACTCCTCTCTCTTACTTTTTGAGACTCCAAACTCTCTTACTTTACTGCCTCTTTCTTGTGTAGCATCTCAAAATGTTGGTGATGTCTAATGAGGGCCCAGTGCTGCTGATTTGCTGTGCTTTCCATGGTCATTTATTTTTCACTTTGCCATCGAGAAGAATTTTTCCATCTTGTACAGATAAAATCAAAGTCCTTCCACATTTTATACAGTCCTGTGGTTCAAAGTGTGCATTAGGTTTTGTTCAGTGGGTATTCTTTGCTTTTACAGAAGAAATTTGTGCCTAAGTTATAACTCAATATTTAAACAGTGAGTGCTCTCAGGAGATCGTGTCAGGATAAAGGGCCTCAGTACCACAGAAACACAAAGAAGGTCAGAACCCGTGCCTGGAGGATTTTTTTGCTAGGAGTTGATGCCAAGATCTGTATCAAAAAGCAAGAGTGAAAGAAGCAGAGGCACAGATACACTTGCTATTGAATGTGGTTGAACTTTTTTTTCCATCACAGGATGGTTTATCCAGCCATCGAGCATGACTTGATTTCTGGCAGGTGAGGGAAGAAGATGGCTCCTGTGAGGTGAAGGTGGGGTGGAAGTGGCAGTGGAACCAAGAGGCAGCCTTCACAAGTTGAGGCTGTGGAGGAAAAGGGGCTTGTGAAGCAAGCAGGAGGTTAAAGTGGACATTTGTGGTGAAACTTGTGTTTTGATCAGCATAAGAAATGAGGTTTTGTTTGGATATGAAGAAGACATTATCTTTGCTTGGAGAACAGCTCATGGATGGGCTTTCCAGGAGTGTCTGATGCCTAAGAACCCCAGATGATAATGGTACATGGAGTTATGGGAAGAAAGTTACATCTGAAATCAGAAAAGAAGAAAGAGCATCAATAGAATTTATCATCAGTCATCATCATGCTGAGATAATCGGTTCCTCATCAGCTCCAACACCTTGCTGTGACTGTCACACTGACATAGAGCACTGTGTTTAATGAACTGTGCCCAAATTGGTGCTGGTGTAGTTCATTGAGTTTTATTGGCTTCTGTTATTTTGTTACTTAACTGCAACACCCGTGCTATCTTTGGGCACAGTACAAGAATATTTTAATGAAGAGATCAATACAAAATGGACCAAAAATAAAACCCCAAAAACCAAAACACCAGAAAAAGGAAGGGATTTAAATCCTGTTCAACTTTAGAGTCCAATTGTCATTCTGTTTGTGACCTACCATGAATTAACTGCAATATTTGGGGCTACCTGTATTTGAAAGCTAGATTTCAGTAACAGAGTTGTGCTTGTATCGATGACACTTTTCTTCTATTTCATTATTTTGTATCATTTTTGATGTTGAGACAGAGCTGACTTGCAAGACTTTCAAGTATAAGTATCATAATGAGAAAAATATAACATTGTGTAATTTGAAAGTATCTGCCAAAGGGCTAAGTATTTTTAACAAAATATTCTGCAGGACTGATAAAAATGTACATGTAGTAATCTTTTAAGAGGATGTGCTATATAAATGTTCACTTTTTCACAGATTTGTGTGTGGAAATCAAGCAGCTCATTCAATGTTACGTTGACCAGCTTTTAATTAGTCTTGTTTTCGGTATTCTAAGATATTCTCTATGCTACTGATTTCAGAATGAAGACTGGAGCAGACAACCACCATCCCTTCCTGTGAAAGAGATCAAATACTTACCTCTTCTGGATGATCTGCTTGGGAAGGAAGAATAACCTGATCTGTGCAAGACGCTGTTCTTGGATTTGTGTTTCACCTCCAAAGCTTATTTAGATACTGAAAACATTCCTTGTGAAACAAACAACCAAATCGGATATAGGTTTTATTGCATTTAATTTCTTATTCCAGTATAGATGTACTTCATGTGGTTTTACAAGCATAATAAAAACTGTATCCTCTCATCTTTGTGTCTGGCTATGTGGAGGATTTACAAGTATTGAGAAATCTTTGAGTCAAACAGAGAAAATCTGACTCACCCTGCTTTGTTCTGCAAACAAAGGTTGTTGGGTGACCACTTAAAATATAAGGCTGGAGTGTATCAGCACAGTAAGGTAATGCCATTCAAATTTCCCCTCTTGCTCTTTAGCTTGTATCTGTGGTTTTGCTCTATCTCTGTGTTGATGCTTAAGTACTGTTTGTGTTAAAGTTTGTTATTTTATGGAGGAAATATATTTAGTAGAGTATGAAGTTACGCTGGTATCAGAGGTAATTAGAGCCTTCCAGCGTAAGAGTAAATATTCTGCAGGCATGGCATGGAAGCTATCAGGTCTTGCTTTTTGTTTTAAGTGTAACTCAGACTAGTAGCCACACCAGTTTACTTGAGTGACATGTATGAAGAGAAGGTGTTTCAGTGCAGTTTTAGTGTGCAGCTTTCTTGAAGTAGCACTGTACTTGTCCTTTGGAAATTAATTGATACATTTCTTTTTGCTCAACATTGCAATTATTAAATGGAGTTCCTGTTAGCAATTTTGTCAAAGCCATAAGATCTGAATTTACTGCATGCTTTTTTGAGAGAAGTAATTGCCCCAGTTTAAAGAATGGAAGAGCTGAGGTGAAGTGGGGAGCTGACTCATCCACAGGGGAAGGGAAAGAGCTGTGAGCCAGCACACCTCTGCCAGCAGCTGGGGAACTCACACATTCGGTAGACTGAGAACCCTGAGAATAGAATCTGAAATTACAGTTCAGAGAGGAAGTGTTTGATTTAGAAGGATGAGAATTCACCTTATCTAAATCTCCAAACTAAGGGAAAGGCAGTAGTTCAAAGAACAGCTTAATTCTGTAAAATCTGTATCTTTTTTGAATCTTGGACAGCCCTTTTAGAATTATTGATTCCATTTAGAAATACCTCGCTGCACTTTTGCATGATATTGTAGATGAAAATTTTAATTCTATATCTTCTCTCTAGCCCCACCCCCCACCAAGAAGAAATTCCTTCCCTTCTGTGTGACAAAATATGAAGCTTTTGGCAGATTTTTAGACTTTTGATCAGCAAAAAAAAGGGGCAAGGCATAATTCTGTGTGAATTATGTGTGTTGCTGCTACTTAGGATGATGCTGGAAATGAAATGGGTAAGTGATGGTCTGTGTCCAGGGAATAAAAAAGAAAGCAGAAAACTTGTAAATATGCTCCAAGTTGTAGACAAGACCATGCACTGCTTTTTGATCCAAAAGAATAAAAGGTTTTCTTAGATGTCAAGAGAAATGTCTGACCACAGGGTTAGTGTCAGGAGACAAATCAATATTTACTTGGGTTTTAATCCAGTTTGATGAAAGCTGAAGATTTTTAAAACATGCCACCAAGACTGAGCTTGACAGTCAAGGGCAGTTGCCCTTGTAAATTTTTTATGTTCCTCAGACTTCAGAAGGATTTGTTTCAGTTGTGGAAATCTTGTACAGCAGAGGGTTTCCAGGAAAGATTGACTCTGAACATTTAGAATTTCCCAAGTATCTTTCAGAGATGGGAAATTCACCTTAGATTGTTTCCCTTTATGTGTACAGGACAAAGGAGGAGCCTCGGTTCAGGAAAAAAAAAAAAAAAAGTTTTTAGAAATAGAATGTCTTATCATTTCATGTGGAACCCTGTGTATAGCCCTGGTCAATTGTCATCTGGCCTGGCCTGGTCATGGTCAAGAAAGATGACTGCAAACTGGAACCAGTGCAAAGAAGAACTAGAAAGAATGGAAATAATAAAGGAGACTCAAGGCACTTGGGTAATGCAGTGAAATACAATGAAAACTCAGAGAGAATATGACTGCCTTCTACGCATACATTATGACCAGGTGAGGAATAAATCCGTTTCAGGTAAAAACATTGGTATACTAAGAACAAATGGATATAATTTGCTATAAATTTAAACTGGACAACAAAAGGTGGGTGGTTTCTCACTTCTAAAGCAATAAGGGTCTCAAACAGCTTCCAAGTCTAAAGTACTCCATTTTAAGGCTGTGATGGATCATTTGATGACAGTAATTTGAAGATGTTTATTTAATACCTTACTGAACTATTATTCTCACTTCTCCTTCTCTTTTTTTCCTATGCATCTTACATAACCCTGATGAGTGCAAAAGGATCTCACAGGAGCAGGGCCTGAAAAATATTTTCAGTGCATGTCCCTGTGCTCACAATGTGTCACATGCTGTGGTCTGATGTGGTATAAACACTTCCCAACATTTTTTTTTAATTTCACAAGCAGCAGTGCTTCCAGAAGGGAAAGCCCTTGTCAATGAGCAGTCCAATAATACCCTTTGTATAATGCAACTTGCAGCATGTGCTGCCCAGAATATTTCAACCTCTCCTCTAATCCTGCCACCAGCTTCTTCTCTCTTTTCACAGTGCTGATGAGGGGCCTGAATGAAGACAATACCGCAAGATCATGTTTCAAGATGGCAGGAGGCCACAGCTTTAAAGCATGCATCACATAAAGGGGAAGGCTGCCCCTCACAGTTGCCATTAATCTCAGCTCTCGGTCTCTGTACAGGAGCCAAAGATATCTTCTTTCCACAAGTATCTGCAGTGTCCACTGCAGGAGTGAGGAGATTCACATTACAGTACTGGCTCCCATCTCAATGCTGGGGTCTGCTCTTTGTTCAGTGTTAATTTTTATTTCCCCTATTTGGCATTTAAGAATAAGAGGCTTCATGTTCTCTGGAATGGTTACTGCTGCAAGTGAGTGGCAGGCTGAAAATGGCAAAGAGGACCAGTCCTTGTGTGCAGGTGGTGAACTGGTTAGCTCATGGGCCTCACATCAGCTACTGCTCCCATCCAGTTCAGGGTGCCTGCTCTGGTCACCAGCAGATGGGCCCTCTCAGACATGGTAGCCACAATCAGCCACAGACAAAATGTGAGCAAAAAAGAAGGTGCTCAGAAGGCAGTGTTTTCCCATGTCCTGCCCATCATACAGGAATCTACTGTGTTTTTTTAGACATAGCTATTTGTATCATCAAAGAGATGTTCAGCTGCATCCATGAAAAGATGTTGAGGTCCTCCTTCTGGATTTGTCCCTCATGTGCTGATATGAGTTGAGCCTACCTCATGGCAGGAAAGCTCTTCACAGGAAAAGTTTGGGCACAGTTGACTCCTATGTCTGCCAGTGCATCTGGGTCAAATTTCACTCCAGCTAGACAAACAGGAAAACCTGCGTTGATTTAAATGGAACTACAATTTCTCTTTTCAGAACTCTCTGAGAATCTAATTTAGCAAAGAATTTAAGCATGTGCATAAGGCTGTCCCTTTTCCACAAAGCCATTCCAGTGTGTGTGGACAGCTTGCTAAAATCCGTCAGATGAAGCACTAGTGGAAACATTGTTCTGACAAAGATGAATTCCTGATTTGAGACATTTAGGGATTAAATCGTTGTAATAACCCCTGCCCATATGAGGAGGTAGCAGTGAAAGGAGGTAATAGAGAATTATCTGGACATGTTTATACAGGCTATATATTGTGTGTTGTTATTGTAGTTCTTCTGCAATATAAGCTAGCAATTAGCAATTAAATTCCCATTATGGGATCATGTTGGTAATTGAGATAAACTGTAAGTGTGTAACTGTTTTAAGACTTACTTTTAACTAACCCAAATACTTCAGTACTTATATAATTTAGAGATAATATCCCCATTAGTAGAGTTTATGACTCAATAAACAGCTTCCACAAGTTCATAAAAGCCAAAACCATAAACACCAGCACTATTAATTCAATAGAAATTCTGTGCCTCCCTCTTTTCTTGGTGGTCTAGATTGAGCAAAGGGAAATGCTATTTCAGAAAAAAAAAAAAAACAAACAACAAACCAACATTTATTCTGGCTATATAAATATAAATGAATTGTCTTAAAGCCCATCTGGAAATTTCCTCTTCTCCCTATGTCCCAGGTGGTCTGGCAACAGTGATGCATTCTGCTTTTGTCTGCAGGCAAGAGCCAAGAGCTCCCGTTTGAAATAATTTACATGAAAGGATTGCATGTAAAAGCGCTGGTGATGTCCTCACCCCGCCTCTCCCTTCTGGAGAAAAGGGAACATAATCTTCTCTGGAGCTGGGTGTCAGTGTACTTTTCCATTATTATTATTGTTATTATTTTAAAGAAAAAGCCTCCTCAAAGTCCCTGGACTTCACAGTTTTTGAAATTCTCTGCTGGCATTTTTTCCCCATTTTGACTTCTACATGAATTTTAGTGAAGGGCGTCTGCTTGCCTGGAGATTAATAAAAGCAGAGCCTTTGCAGCTTAAACCTCTTTCATTTGGAGCTGAGGGAAGTGATTAATTGAGCCATTTGCAACAACAACAACAAAAATTAACTTTTTCCTTTATTTCAGTGAGCTTTATTTCAGTGTTGTAGGGCACCGTTCCACACAGTCATTGTACAATGAACCACCTCTATGCCATCACTTATTTTGCTACTGAAGGACATTTCTTCCTCTTTTGTTAAAATCATACTGTTTGAGTTCATCACAATGTAGGAACCTTTTGCCATCTCTGCAAATGGATGTGAAAAGCTGGAGGTACACAACAGAGCCACTGCTCTTGCACTCCATCTCCCAGTGGGTAGGTACTTACCCAGTAGGTAACTCATCCTGATGTGAAACACGGGGTTTTCTTTTGCTTTGCAGTTGCTTCGTGCCTTCTGGTTTTGCTGCTTTTGTGTGAGAGTTTGTTTCCAGAGTAAGCATCTGAAGTGGATGTTGGTATTTGTGTCTATAACCTTGTTGCTGCTGGGTTCCCAACTTTTACGCCTACAAGGAAGTTTGGTCTTTAGGACACCAGGAAAGCTCATTTTCACAAGAGGCAGAAACTCAGACATTTTTTTTCTGTGGAAGCCTGCTAAGTAGCAGCAAATACCTTTCCCCTTGGGCTTCATGCCATTTGCATTTCACTGGCCTTCCTGGTGTATCCTGAAGCGTTAAGTTTCCATGACAATGGTATCAAAGAAGGAAGCACTCCCTCGGGAATGTGCCTGCCCACTGGCTCCACCGTAACACTCGGTAAAGTTTCACGGCCTCACAGCAGGTTGAGATGCCCCTTTTCATTCCCTGTTGGCAACCACATAATGAAGACAACCCAAGACCCGAAGCAAATCAAATATTCGAATTAGAAGGTCTCAGCATCTTAATGAAGCAAAATTCCTTTTAGGAGGCAAACAATCACAAAAGACCTGAACTGTCCCTGCTGAAATCCCGACAATTCCACCACCGAGTGCTGTGAGAACAGGGTTTGGCTTTACTTTCTGGGAGAGGCCAATTGCTTTGCGGCTTTCCTACCCTTGCACACAAAATCCTCAACTCATCTCAGAGTAGTACATATGCTTCAGCTGCAGCAGCCAGGTCCTAGGACTGGGCCAGATCCTGGTTGATCCCAGGTCAAAATGCAGTATTGCAGATATGCAGGTAATGGGGGGGTCTCTGACTCAATTCCTTAACCCAACTAGTGGTAGTTTGGTACAAGCTTCAAAGGAGGTAAAGGCCTGAGCCGTACCGCTTGTACTGTGGTGCCCAAAACTGGACACAGTACTCAAGGTACGGTCTTACGAGTGCCAAGTACAGGGGCATGATCACGACTGGGTGGATGGTCTATAACAAACTCCCAACAGGATATCCGCCTCGTTGGCCTTCCTCAGCCTGACCCATAAACATCCGACCGGTCCGTCACACCTGTTGACCTCCATGCAGTCAAAACACTCCCTAATACAGAGATCCACCCCACCGCCCTTTCTATCTTGCCTGTTCCGTTTGTAGAGCTTACAGCCATCCATTGCAGCGCTCCACTCATGAGAGTTGTCCCACCATGTTTCTGTAATGGCGACTATATCAATAGCAGTTGTGGTGCACAATGGCCTCCAGCTCCTCCTGCTTGTTTCCCATGCTGTGTGCATTAGTGTAAAGGCACTTGAGCCGGGCTAATGTCTTAATTCCTAACAATGGCCTTCCACCCTTAGGCTCAACTGCAGCAGGCCTAGTTTTATCCCCTTCCCCCTTCAGACCTAGTTTAAAGCCCTGTCAAGGAGCCCAACCAGCTCATGTGCGAGGATTCTTTCCCCCTTTGAGACAGATGAACTCTGTCTCTTGCAGACCCCGTGCAGTGTAAAGTTCCCCATGCTCAAAAACCCAAAATGACCAGGATGAGGGGATGGAGTGTACCCGCACAAAACTGTAAGAAGTGGCTGGCACACTAGAAGGCTGTGCTGTCATTCAGCAAGATCTGGACAGGATGGAGAGTTGGGCTGAGAGAAACTTTATGAAATTCAACAAAGGCAAGTGTAGGCTACTGCACTTAGGGAGGAATAACCCCATGCACCAGTATAGTTTAGGGGCTGACCTTCTGGAAAGCAGCTCTGTAGAAAAAGATCAGGGAGTCCTCATGGACAACAGAATGACCGTGAGCCATCAATGTGCACTTGTGGCCAAGAAGGACAATGGTATCCTGGGGTGCATCAGGAAGAGTGTAGCCAACAGGTCAAGCAAGGTTCTCATCCCCCTTTACTGGTGAGGCCACATTTGGAGTACTGTGTCCATTTCTGGGCTCAGTGGTTCAAGAAGGAAAGGGAACTGCTGGAGAGAGTACAACAAAGGGCTACAAAGATGTTTAAGGTACTAGAACATCTCTCTTTTGAGGAAAGGCTGAGGGAGTTGTATCTATTTAGTCTGAAGAAAAGTGAGGGAGGATCTTACTAATGCTTATAAATACTTAAAGTATGGGATTCAGGAGGATGGGGCTAGTCTTTTTTCCAGTGACAGGACAAGGGGTAATGGACACAAACATGAACATAGGAACTTCCATCTAAATATGAGGAGGAACTTCTTTACTTTGAGGGTGACAGAGCACTGGATCAGGCTGCCCAGAGAGGTAGTGGAGTCTTTCTCTAGGCATTCAAAGCCTCCTGGACATGTTCCTGTGTGACCTTCTCTAGGCGGACCTGCCTTGTCAGGGGGATTGGACTAGATCATCTCCAGAGGTTCCTTCCAACCCTTACCATTTTGTGATTCTGTGAATGTTTATGATGGTGGTCTCTGCTTGAGCTGGAACACCTCTCAAGGTTGCTCCTTGAGGCAGACAAACTGTTCACTAATGTCAGATCTTTGGTAAGACATCAATATTGCTCATAACCTTGTATTATTGTAACTTTGATTTGTGTCTTGGTAACTTTGACTTTGCCTAAGTGTTTTTGAATCTTTGCTCAGACGATTGTGCAGTACAGTAATTGAGTGAACCCTGCCAATCCAGCTTTGTCGAGTTGTACTTTCACAACATCATATTTCAGTAAAACCACATTTGCTGGTACCTTTGACCGTGGTTCTTTAAATGATCAAAATTGCCCATTTGCAACAGGGTTGCACTGCCTCCTACATGGCCCCAGCATTAGTGGCTCTGTCTCCCAGCACCTGGTGGGACAGGCAGCCAGAAGGAGCCATGCTCTGGCTCCTAGCAAGACAAGAGTCTGTCTATAAATCCTCATGCAGATATGAAAGACAGATGGTGACTCCAGTGCCAGCTCCAATCTGTGAGTAGGGAGGTTTTGCAAGTAATAAGAGTAATTCCAGGTATGAGATAACATTCCTGATGCTGTGTAAGTATGTTGATGAAAAGGACAGGATCTGAGATTCTGCATCACAGAAAAATGTCTGTACTGTTGTCTGCTTGATCTACTACAACCCTATCATCCTGCATCAAGAGAGAGGATTGATGGAGTAATAGAGAAATTTTCACAAGAAACTCTCGTAAGAAGATAATAACTTCCCATTATCCTGAAGTACATCTTAATCTAAGTATATGACTGGGCTGTTACTTGAATTATAGAGAAGAAAACCGGACTTCTCAGGCTTTGAATCCATTGTATTTTGTTATGAAATGTTCCAAAGACTCTTCAGAGGTCCAAAGACATCTAGAGGGAGCAGGAGTGGGCCTTCTTCTCAGGTTAAAAACTGGTCTTTTGAAGTCTGCAGGTGACTGTGGGTCTTGTGCATTGCCCAAGTCCCTGCATGTAGCTTGAGAAGCAACAGGGGCGCTGCTTTCCCAAAGTAGGACTAGCAATTGAAAGTTTGCCCCCTTACCAAGGAGAGGTTTCAGCTTTTTTATCATTGTTTTCCCTCCTGGATCGTTCTGCTCAGATGCACAAACCTACTACTGTCCCTGGAGGAGAATCAATGCTTCCTTTCTTGTGGGTCAGAGTGATTGGATAGTATTCCTCCTATTTCATCAGCTGAGGCTTTCAGATACTCTGAGATTGTTTAGCCCTGCCCTGCAAAGTTCTGAGCAAGCTTTTCCTACTGATGGTGTGTGGAGAGCTATAGAAAGAATGAATGGCATGCGTATTAACACCTGACAAGAAGGAGGAAGAGCTGCACAACTAATATGTGGAGATTGATGAATGCTTCCCTCCCCTCACATTCTTCTTATAAAAATGTCCCATTTGTGGCATTTTAGGCATCTCTGCCTCAGTGTGTCCGAGGCCTCTCATACTGCAGGAGGTAAACTGTAAATCGCAGTGCAATATACAATCTTTTAAATCTAATATTGCTAATTTAATCCATGTTAGTGATGCTGAGCATGCATCAGCTAAGCAAAGCAATTGATTGACCATCTTTGGGGAGCATTTTCAGGTGTTTTCAGATCCAAAATGTGGAACCTAAGTTTATAGAAGAAGACATTTCTAGCACAGGTGTATGGAAACCATTCTTGGGGTGATAGGATAAAATGTTGCATTTATCTCAGGAATACAACAGATAGATAATGTACCACTGCAAATGGATTTTACAGTACAATGTCATAGCAGCCTTTCATCTGTGTGCCTAAATATTCAGACCAGAATATCATCCTTGAGGGAAATTGCTGCTGTCCACCTGGAAGATAGTAATGCAGCACAACAAGTTGGCCTTGTGCAGTAGACTGGACTACATCAGTTAAAACAATGGTAGTAATGTAAACAAAAGATAAGTGGGTTTGTTAGGATAGTAATAGGACTGTCACCTCTTCCCTCCTCCTGTTTGCATCATGCACTGTATCTTCTCTGGGTAATACAGTGAAGAGGAAATATTGACCTCTGAGTCTGCCAGAAAAGAAAGGGTGAGTTGCACCAGGGAACATTGTTTCTGAGTCAGGCTATTTTAGGAAGAATCCTAAAATCAGCTCCTGAGTTTGCTACACTCCCTGAAATCTGTTCATGACTGTTGCTGTTCCTTATCCGGATTGGTCTTCCACATAAGATGAAAGGTGGTGTTATGAGTTGGGTACTGGCCAGTGTGACCAAGGAAGGCTGTGTCTCTGCTAGGCTGCTCTTGCCATTTAAGTGGTAAAGATTTCAGTCTGTATTTTTTTTCAGTTCAAAGTGTGATGCTGTAATGTTGGACTGGTGGGAACACTGCTGCACACAGTTGCTAGGGAAACATCTTCAAGTTCATTTTGCTTTTGTTTTGTCATTCAACTCACAGCGTGGATGTAATTGTTCTTTTAAAAGTGGGATGTGTGAGCCATGAAGGGATGCCAGTCACTGATGTAAGAGCTGGCATTGACCAAACACTCTGGCTCGAATCTGACTAAGGGTCTTAGTGTCAGCAGAGAGGTTTCTGCAGGTGCTGGAGGGGGGTGGGAAACAAAACAGCATCAACATGGATTTGAATGACATGTTGAGATACCCCTTGAGATACCTGCAGCAATTATTTCAGTTCAAGCTTATATGCTTGAGACATTTTGCTAGACTTTTTAATTTACATTTGAGTAGCCTTTTCTTCTGGCAGTGATGCCCCTTGTTTTGTTAATGAGTCTCCTAGCAGTGTATTGGTAGGCTCTGTAATGAATGAAAATATGACTGAAGTTACTGGCACTCAGCTGAGTACTGAATACTCAAAACTGATCAGAAAATTCTCCTCTAAAGAGGAAGTGAAATGAAAAGACTTTTTTTGTCCACCATTCAACCCTGAATGCCATTAAAAGCATCCCTCACCAGCATTCCACAGAGGCAGTGATAGAAGTTATGAACATCAACGCTTGTGGAAGAAGAGACCTCTCAAAATAGGTGCATCTCCCAAACATTTGTATGGCTAGTTCTTGAAGAGATAATCAGGCACAAAATCACAGACCCCTCTTCTGCAGAGACTGTGCTGGGGACTAATTTTCTAACAGAAAATTCTAGGAATTGCTTTGCGAGCAGAGGCAAAGAAGATATTTTGGAAAACCAGTTTCCATTTTGTCATCTCTCTGTAATGCCTGCATGTCAGCAAAGTTGTGCATAGAGCCTTTATTGTCTCACTGCACAGACACAGCAGGAGTTAGCTTGTGATCCAGAGATAAAGCCCTTGAAGCATATCAGGCAAAAGGTGGGAAGGGGTCCTGAGAAGTGAGATGAAGTGGCATGTCCAAGATTAGCATGGCAAACTTGAGCCAAAATCCTAACCCTCTGAAACCCTAAGTAGCAATTTCTCCATTCGGCTTCATCTTTTCCTTTTTCTTCTTCTTGAGTCCACAACTCAGGTAATGTCTTCAAAGGATGGCTGCTCTCACCCAGAACTTTCCAGCTGAACCAGGATGGGATCTTCCATGAGTTTTTCCTTCCCTGGGGTCCAGTGTTTGGCACTGGGTGATGATTTGCATCATGTAGAGAAGGGGATGCAAGGGAAGCCCCCACAGCTCTCAAGGCTGTGCAGGAGAGTGACTCACTCTGGGCCACAAGCAGCTCCTGGCAGCTTGACTGCTTTTCATGATCCTGTCCTTGGTGTCTTTTGCAGCTCCAGGCTGCCAAGCACAAGGAGGCTTTTTTGGAGTGAAATGAGATCCTGGGCATTGGGAGGGAGGAAGGATGATTCCATACCAGCTCTCTCACATCTGTCCTCCCTTTTGACAGAAAGTTGGGTCAGTGTTGTTTTTGTTTCTGCTTCTTTCTCTCTTGCCAAAGAAATCATTGTGACTAACTCCTCATCATACATGTTCAACAGTGTTTCTGGGATCAGGTCCTTCTCAAGAAAACAAAAATAATCCCTCTTGCCTCCCCTCCCAGCTATCCTGTAACATACGTAAGTGTTCAAGGAAGCCAGGAATGTATTTTAATTCAGATCATTATTAATAAGTTCAGGAGCTATGAGTTTTCCCCTCTTCATTCAAAATGAATTATGTTTTGGAGAAAAAGATATCCATTCTACAAAGTCTTAATCCAAGGGGACACATCTTAATTAAATTAACCAGTGAAAAGGAAATACTTGTAATAAGGGTGCAAGGTAAATATTTGTGCCGTGCACATTCTAATTTATCACAGCCTTAAAAAGGTCCATAAGGTTTGTTTTTCTTCACTGAAATGTGACGCATTCAGATATCAGTCTCATTTATAAATTAGTGTATGCCACATGGGATATCCCCTTATGGGTTAAGGATATTGCCCTGTGAGTGATATACTGCAGCTGAGAGAGCTGTGAAGTGAAGATGAGTAGTCCTGAAATGCAAGCCCTAAATTTAACATTACCCAGAGGCAAACACAGCCCTGAACTGACTCGCGGGTGGAGGCAAGGCTGCACAGCCCTGATGTATTGTCATGTGGGAGTGCACAGCACGGTGGTGCTGCTAATTTTGAGGGAGAGAGGTGAAAGCACCCACACTCCCTCCATTCATCTGCATTTGTTTACTTAGGTGGTACCATGATGATACTCACTGAAACCCTGGGTAGGCAAAAAAAAAAATAACAAAAGCAGGAGCCTAATTTTAAAGCACCTGATAGGTTGCATTAATTTCCTAGACAATGTTTTCATATTTCTAATTATGTTCATGTTTAAATACTTGATGTCTTCACTGTTACAGGCAACATCTACCTCTTTGGGTTTTATTTATCATTTTTTGAAATAAAACACAATTCCTGTACACATACCTTTGTTTACACATTTGCCTTCTCTAATGTCTGTGTGAAGCTCAGGCAGCATTATGCACACACACGCACATGCACTCAGTGTATAAGACAGGTAAGTTAAATTATTGATTTGCATTTTTCTACCCTGTTATAAAAGTGTGCAGATTTCTACTTTGTAAAATTGGGGGCAATCATGCTGAAGTAAAATAGGCTAAAGCATCAACAAATATGCACAATTATTCCAGGAAAGGAGTGTGCCCACGGAAAGCTCTGATTTAGTAAATAATACAATAGGCTGTTTCAGTTGGAAGAGTCCTGTGAGGATCATACAGTCCAACCATCTGACTGCTTCAGGGCTGACCAAAAGTTAAAGCATATTAAGGGCATTGTCCAAATGCCTCTTAAACATTCACAAAGGCTTGGGACACCAGCCACTGGACCAGTATAACTGAAATTATAGAGGGAAAATAATACTAGTGCATTCCATAGTGTAGGGGGGCTCTACTAAATAATTGTGATGTGAACTCAGATTGCATCATTATTTGCAGATGCCAAACTACATGACAGCTTCTGGATGTTTAGTTGTTTTATATTACATTTGACCCACAAGAGACTAAGGAGAGAAATTGTGAATACAGAAAAGGAGTCTATAAGGGAAGAAATTGCCATTGTAGTGCAAAAACAATATCAATACTTTATTCAAGGGTAAGATATCTTTCCAGATACTGTAATTGTGGGTATACTGTGGCCCAGTTTGTGGAAGAAGTTGTGCTCTTAACAGGGAAATTAGCACAGATAACTGAACTCATCTGCAGGGAATGTTTGTTTTCATTCTAATTACTAATAAAACATCATATTCGAACTATAGCTAGAAATAATTCAAGAATGAACCCAAGAATTGCAAACTAATGTGCTGGCCTTCTATACATGGTAGGGTACTGAAAATAATATCACAGATTACAATTGATAGACATGGATGGATCCCATGTGTGTGAGACAGGTAGATGGCAAAGGAAAGAAATGTTGCTTCTGGTGGGGAGAGTTGGACTTTGCAAATCCACTGGCAGTCTTTGCAGAGGTCAGTAAGTATGTGACTAAGCAAGGCATGACCGATAAGGTGTATTCAGCTTTCCAAAAACAGCACCTTGCCCCAGGCACATTGGAAAGACAAGCCAGGGAGATAAAAAGGCCCATGTCCTCTCATGGAGCTACTTTCATCTAGAAAACAGTGTAGATGTATGTGGTATCCTCAGATACATTAAAGATCTGGAAGAAGGGATAAATGGCAAGTTAACCACATTTGCAGATGATGCAGAACATTTCAGCAGAGCCAGCAGCTGCAGGAGGATCTCACACTACTGAGTGACTGGGAGATAAAATGTCAGGAAAAAGCCAACACTGGTAAGAACAAAATAACGAAACAGAATGGAAATAATAAAATGACCATTGCTTAACCAACAACTGTCTCTCAGTGAGTTGCTGCCATTTCCAAAGAAATTTGGAATAATGATGGAAAATTCTCTGATAGCATTGCCTGCCACTCAGCAATGGAAGAAAAAAATAGACAAATTAAATACTAGATACTATCAAGTAAGAAAGTTGTTTGACTCATAAGTCCAAGTCACACCCTGATTCACAC
>VWZY01004530.1:0-62386 GCA_013399075.1 Chloroceryle aenea | reverse complement strand
CCCCCAAACCAATACAGGAGAGAAGTGAGAAGAAACAAGAATGAGGAGGACTCTGACCAAGCTTGCACAAGAGAAGCGATGGAGCAGCTTATAAAAAAAGGCCTATTCAGGGAAAAAGCCTATTCAGTGTTTCTTGTAATGTAAGAACTGAGAGTCTTCCAAGGACATTATCAGGTTTAAAAAGAGGGCAAGGAAGTATTAACTTCACATGCAGCATAGCTGCCTCTTGCTTGTGTCTTTGCCATAGGAAGCTGCAAAGGCCAAAAGGGTAGAGGAGCTCAAAAGGAGAGTAGACAAATTTGGAGAGAATTGGAACACTGGTGACTATCAAACAGAGCAGATCAACTGCAGCTCCAGCTCAGGAAACCCTGTGACCAGTGAGCTCTGGGAGTGCAGCAAGGACACCAGGAAAGACCCCTGGGTGCTGGTCGTGTTTCCTCTGTGCTTTACTCTGAGCATCTGCTACTGGCCACCATCGGAGGCAGGATGTGGAGTTGGACCGACCCTTGATCTGACCTTGAAGAGCAGTTCCTATGTTCCTCTGTCTCACTGAGAAATACAGATGTGCTGTGCTTTATCTAAATAAAATAAAATAATCTAACTCTAAATAAACTGAATGTTCTCCTTGAACTAAAAAAAAAACCCAAAACAAAACTAAGATAATGTTTATACTGGGAAATGTGCATTTTTTTCTTCCTGGATAATTCAAAAACAGCTGTAGGGGTTTTATTCAGATGCCCCCCTCCCCCTCCAAAGTTCACTTTTAGGTTGAGACAAATGCTTTTGGTGCCAAAGAAGACATTTGAAGAAGGCTGCAAATGAGAGAAAACAGAAATAAGATGCAAATTGCATTTTGCTGCAACGTTAAGCAGTAATCTCACGATTTACAGTAATTTTGCTAACATTTGCTTATCTTCAAGGAGAGAATGGCTCTGGTTTAGTGGAAGCTGTGTTTTACCAGGAGGATAAACAACAGCCTTACTGACTAATCAGGATTTCCCAATGTTGTCTCATGAAGATTTTAGGAAAAAAATCTCCTCAGAATAATGCTCTTGATACCAGGGCTGAGAGATCCGAAAGAGAGCAGTAGAACTGATGGTGCTTAGCAGCTGCTGGGACAAGCCCTGTGCATGTCACAGAACCTAAGGAAATCTGGAGTTAATCTTGGTGGCAGGCACAGTGGGGGTTTTTGCCTTCAGTAAAGACAGGATTGCCCAACACTTCCCTTTATGAGCTTTTTCTTATGCTGTCTCATAACATGGGTAAACTTTAGCTCTTTGGGCTAAAATTATGCACATCAGATTTCTTTCCCTAGCTTACAAATCTGGGAAAATATCAATGCAAATGCAAACTTTGGAGGGGGAGGAGAGAGGGAATACAAAAATCAGGGTTTGTGACCCACCTGCCAGCTTCTTCCTGTAAAGGTCAATAAGTCCCTCTGGAGGTGAAGCAAAGACCTGAAACCTCACAAAAGATCTGGGGTCAAGGAAACGTGTTTTCTTGATGTCACCTCAAAAACAAGCTGTGAGTCCATTATGTGACACTCTAAAAGCCCGTTTTTACATGCTCAGAGATGAGCAGAGAGGCTGCTAGCAGTCAGTACTACTGGGAAAGCTCTTACCTTGTTACACAAGTCCTGTTTGGTGGGCACCATCCTAGAGAAGAGGAAGTTCCCTAAAAAATGTATTGGGGGTGTAGGAAAAATCATGCACTCTTGATTTGACTCTTTCCCTCACAGGTAACTAGAAGTTGATTTTATAAGAACATCAGTGGTGTGACCTCATGCCCTGCTGCATTAAAGAGTCCTGGAACTGAGCGTGCAACCTTAATGCAGCTGGACTTTAAGGACAAGGTCCTGAATCTTGAAAAACTCCCAGCATCCTTCTGTCTTCTGGAGGAATCAACCTGGTGTTCCAGAGGTACCGTGAGAGGCCAGATTGTATGTTAGCAGCCACCATTCTCATCTCTGAAAGGAAGATGAGAAATGACCAAGGGTGATAAGTACCAAAAAGCTGTTGACATGCATTCAGGACTCTGGGAAGGAACGTAGGAAATTTGCGTTTCCTGTTCTGCCAAAGGCACATTTGATGAAACTACCATAATATATATGTGCAGAAGGTTTGAATGAAGGGTCATTATATGTTAAATTAACTGTATTGCAGGACCATTAAAGAAAACAAGAACAGGAGTAACTCTTCAATCCATGACAGAATGTGTGTGATGCCTCAGAAAAATAGAACTTCTCGTTAGCAGGAGGCCTATCATTCTTGCTGGGTCATTGGAAGAGACCCAGGGCCTTTTGCAGCATAAAACAGTTTTGCATTTGCTTGATCTTTTTCATTATATTATACAACCTTGAGGAAAGAAAAGCAAGCATTGAATTTGTGATTTATGCCTTAATATTTACTTGTCGTATCCGGGTGCGAGACCTTGTCCAAGAAACAAAAAGAGACTGTGAGCCCAGAACAAAAGCTACACGCTTAAGGACTAAATGTATTTTTCTTGGACCGCTGTCACCGCCAGCTCTGCTTGGAAAGCCGACCGCCTGCTCACCCTGTGAGGGTTTCCAAGCTTCCACGTTGAAGACTCTCTCTCTCATCATAATTTGCGCTTGGCTCAGTGGACCTTAACTCCCATCTTCACTGCTCCTTGTGGAGGAGATTCCTGCACCCAGTGACTGGGCTGAGAAAAACCCTTTTTAATAAATTAACACAGTACAATGAGATAAGGGAGCATCTGGCACTCCCGGTTCTGATTTATTTCTGCAGTAATACACAAAACATTAAGTGATAAATTATTGAAAGTCAATGGGCCCTTGGAGAATTGGGCCATGATGAATAGAGAGCAGTTGGCATCCCACATAACCGTGTGTCCCGTAGGGCTACCTAGGGAAACGGGAAGGGGAAAGAAAAGGCCAAAGCCTTTAAAGCATACAGCTGTTAGGAATGTCTTCTTTTCAGTAAGAGATTACTTTGATTTTTAATGCCTTATTTCAGCAATGGGAAATGGGTTTAGTAGTTGGCTGGAAATAAATAGCAACTGCTAAACTCACTTTCACCTGCAGCCCAGTCTGATATAGGATGACAGTGAAGCTGAATGTTGATTTACCCTAAATGAATTTTTCATTAATAACACCAGGAACTCCCTTAAAAGATGTTGCAGATACCAGAGAAGTCTTTTGCCATTTCCAAGGCTCAGAAATTCACAGTCTGTGAAAGCCACAAGAAATCAGAATTATTTCAGAGTCAGTGATTAAAGATACCAGAACAAAGGCCAGATAGTTGTAAACACTTCTCAATTGCACTGATTATGTAAGACTTTCACAAGGAGCAGTGGAGAAACCACTGAGAAATACCTTTTTTTAGGCGAGGGGATGTGGTGACTGGAATCTCTGCAGGGGGCTGCTGTGTGGCACCAGGGGCAGGTAATTGCTTCCTGTGCCTCCAGCACGTTAACTTGGAAGATGGGTCCACCACTGGTCATGAAAGAGTGATTGGATGTAGGCTTGAACTAAAAAAGATTTTTAAAGCAGCCTTTTCCAAGCTTGTACATATTGTGAGCTGTGCCCAGAAGTGAAAAAATTGAGCCAGAATAAGAGCAAGAAAGGGTAGCACTCTGGGCCCTGACTACTTCTGTCTGACTCTAGCTTTTCCCACTAGATTTCCCTTCAGGAGGTCATGGAGGTACTTGTGCATGAACATCTAGAGCATCCTCATGCAAGCAATTTCAAAATCCTGAGCTGGTGCTTCAGCCTTTCATGCTTCTGGAGTTATTTATCTGTATCACAGCTGGCAGACAGGGTACCTCCCACAGGCTTATTTGGGAGCATTCTCATTTGCAATGACTGTACCTCTCTGGCAATTAGTGATAACTTCACTTTGGCTTCAAAGTTTTCACGTCAATTGCCGCAGAAGCTATCAAAGTCTACATCTTCCTGGCTGCTTCTGGTTCAGACAGCTCTGCTTTCAGATACGTGAGTTTGGGGGAATTGTGGAAATGCATATCAACCTCAGTAAGAAAAAAGTCAGCACAACATTTTCATGTTTGTTTTCTCTTGTTTGCATCTAACTCTGTCTTCTGCTAAAATAGGTATTTGTGTTTATTAGTTATTATTCAGTAACTGAGGAATTCCTTACTGGTAGTGTTTTCCTTGCTTTGCTTTTGGCTGAACTACATGTTTTGGGAGTCCCTAAAATTTGCTAGTTAGATGATTCTCATAAACCACTGTGAATTATTCTAAACAGAAAGGAAGAAACACCAAAACACCAGTGTAATTTATAATCTCTCATTGGAAACCTCCATGTGGGTTTTTGTTGTAACTGTGAATTGCTCAATGGGCTGGTTGAGCTGTTTGTTATGAAATGTTGTGGGCAACTGCAGAACTGCAGGTGTGGAGCCACACAGGCACCTGCAGCGTGGATGGGGTACAGGAGGAGCCAGTGACAGACACCCTGTGGACATTGGTGACAGCTCAGGCTTTCCCTACCTAGCCTGGGCTGTGATGGTGCATAAACTGATGGAATATAACTGCACTAACTTGAGCACGGTGTGGAGTCTGGACTAGATGAATTTATAGTGCTTTTCCAGAAGACTTTAAAACCCAGGCTGGGCTCTGGGCTAGCAGGGAAGAGTTCAGGTTTCCTCCGGTGTTTCAGACTTTTTCCACTTCTGTGTAGGCAATTAGCTCCACCCTACTGCCACTATCACAAGGCAATAGCTGCTGGATTGCCCTTTGGAGGTGCTTATAACACAGACATGTCAGGATATTTTGGTGCTCATTCAAAACCTTCCTCATTGCCTCTTACTCTCCCTATTTCCATCCACAGTGACACTGGAGCAGGTTGCCCATACTGCCTTGCCTCCCTTCCTCTCTATCTTTGATGCCAGCCCGTGTTTAAAGCCCCACCAAAGAGACAAGATCTGAAGGGACATTAGAGACTGAATCAATTCTGACAATCTATTCTCTTTGTCAGGCTTCCCAATGGACCCAGCAGTGCCAGCCCTGCCTCCTGCACTGGGAGACACCACTGGGGTGCATTGGGTACCTACTTTGCTCATGCAGGACTTTGATTTCTCTGTAGCTAAACCAGTGTTTTTCATCAGGGCACTGCTTGAAAGAAAAGCATAGCACAGATCTGTCATTTAAAGTACCTTAATCAGGATAAATTCACCACTGATGGTAACAACAGTGTCCTATCAAGAAAAAAAAAAGCAAACTACAAACCACATTTATTCTTTTAATGGAGGGTTTTTCCTTTTCTCTCTGCTTCTCATATGAACAGGGGCTTATTATCACCACTTCCACTCCTATATTCCATGTGTGACTTCAAATCAAATCCTGAGTTATTTCATCTCTTGCCTGGCAGGGTCAATTGAACATATCAAAATCAGCCTGACTTACATCTGCTTTGCAGATCATCACTGGCATACTTTTAAAATTGTTATATGTCTATAATGATGCCTTCCTCCCCTCCCCCAGTGCTCCAGTAATGTCAAGATTTATTGAATCTGAAGGTCCAGTTGTGACCTTGGCTCCCACTCACTAAATCTGAACCCCCGGGGTCTATAAATCTTTGTGTGCTGTTCAATTTATGGAAGTGAACATCTGCTTATCATACAATATTTAAGTTGCAGGTGTATTCTACCAGTAAAATAAACACATGAGTTCACGATTGCCTAGGCTATAGGACATTAGACAGATGTTGAAGAGATGGCAATGGCTTTGCCTGTTGGGAGAGTCCTCAGCTGGAGCACTCACCATTGCCAGAGCTGCTGGACAGCAAGGTGGCTCTCAGGGCTCTGTGTCACCAAGAAGCAAAGGCAGTGAAGCTTTTACCCCAAAACCTCAGGCTAATCATCTTGCCATGCAGAGAGCAATGTCTGGCTGAGATGCAAACAAGTCACATAAGGGAAAAAATCTCATCCTCCCGCCTCTCCTGCATCTGGTGGGAAAGGCATTAGCTCATGTAAGGACAGCTAGCTTTCTGCACAACCTGGGAATGAGAGGCAGGATAGTGACTCTGTTTCTTCAGTCACATGATGAAAAATATGATGCACTAGAGAATGCCATCTCAGAGTGTGTGCAGAGAGGGAGACCTATGAACACCTAAATATGATGAAAAACTCCTGCTCCACAGTGTAAGGAAAGCATTACTGACTACAAATCATTGGAAAGAGAAAACAAAAAGTGCAGGAAGTATTCACTGTAAGTGGAAAGGAGGAAAAAGGAGGTGACCAAGTAAACATAATTACAGTAAGTGATGGATGAGTTGGGAAACAGAAAGGTAGCACAAAACCAAGATGAGTTTGTAAAACCCATAGAAGATGACCAGGACACTGGATTTTTGAGAACAGCAACTGAGAAAGCTGGAGGAGACAGAAGTTTCACTAACAAAAAGAGGGGGAGGTAGAATGAATTACTAAAATTACCAAAAATCTTCCTGGTTTGGAAGCAAAAAGTTGAACTCTAAATACACCTTATGTTTTAAGGCTATCTGATAACAAAGCTTCTGAGCCCAAGCAAGTATCCTGGATAGATCCTAACTGCCTTTTGGGAGGTTAACCTTTGCCCTGTCTCCTGGCCCACTGGGAAGGAAATGTACCTATGGGAACCACCTGGGAGCTGTGGTGTGCCCGGGATCACCTCACGCATGCAGCCTGATGCTCTGCAGAGATGCAGGAGGCTGACGTAGACATTCAGGACAGCGGGATCACTCCACCCAGCTCCTCTGCTCTCCTCATGGCTCAAGGCCGGTCACAGCATACACACAAGTACCACACCAAGCAGTGCCTGGAGAGTAACTGAGTTCAGAGATATGATGAGCATGTATAGAGGCTGGGGCAGCATTTCTGCTTGCCTTCCATCCCCATGGCTGTCAAGGACAAAGCCTTTCTCCCAGCTTTGTCCAAAAGATTCCTTGTTAAAGGGTTTGGCCCAGCACGGCATGAAGTGTCAGTTGCAAGTACATAGCAAAAGTGCCTTTGGACATAAGGCACTTAAAAAAGCATAACTGCATTTTAAGAAGCTCTTATGCTCCCTTTCTCGGATAAAGAGCCTCTCAGCAGGAAGCCCAGCTCTCACTCTGGCATACAGGGGCTTTCTCCTCCCACCTAGAAGCTGGCTGGGGAGGAAACTGGCTGCAATGGACTCATTTATACAGCATAGCATGGTGCTGGGCTGAGAAATTGTCTGTGATCTCACAAGCCATGTAGCTGCGTAAGCAATGGGCTGTCCCCAAGCTAGGTAGCTCTGTTTTGTAGGAAGAGAAAAGAGGGCAAGCACCAGGTACTTCCAAGTCCTGGACTTGGTGAAAGACCCAACTGTATTCTGCCCAAGCACATGTCTGGTCACTGTGCTTCTCCCTTGTCACTGCTCTCTTGATGCTCCAGGGTGTACATCTGGCCTTGAGGCAGCCTGTGACACTGCTGGAGCCACTTTGCACCGCCTTGCACTGAAAATATGTATTTACTAATTGGAAAGATTGGACATGACATGAAGAGTTGCAGTGGAACAGGATGCATTCTACTTTGATTTTAGTTTTGCGTGTCCCTGTGGAAGGCAGAACTCTACAGCTAGAGACTGTCTCACCAACGTGTTGCACACATTTTGACGGGTGACCAGATCAGTTCATTAACTGCCCATGAAGGAGGGCATCCAGTTAATATAACAAAGCACCTGAAGTAAAATGGTTGTGAAATATTTCAGCTCTACTTCTATCCAAACAGCTATTAATATACTTCAAGATATTCCATAGTTGTTTTCTTCTCCCTCCAGGCTAGGTTAACCTCAGCCATAATTTAGCATGAGGCATGAATATCTTCACTTATTTTACCCATAAAAGAAGAAAATTGGGAATTTGTTCAGACTGCCAGGAATCTGGAATTTGTTGATGAATGGACATTTGGCTGAACATAGTGAATTCCCAGATAATTGAAAGCAGATAACAAAAGTAATGCATTTACCTTGAAAAACATAATTTTCTTAATAAATAATTGAAATGGCAATCTTCTGACAGATGAAATAAGAAAAAAAAACTTAAATAAATTCAGGATTAATTCCTGTCCTATATATTATAGCATACTTAACAGTCATACCTTATGAGGAGATTAAAAACTATAAATCTTTTTCCAGCACAGTCCCAGAGAATACTTTGGTCCAGAAAGTGCAAGGGCCATCCTGTTCAGGGGAGTGTGGTTTCAGTCATCATCAGCCCATGTTTCTGTCTCCAAATATCATACCTAGGGAGAAGGATGAAGAAACTGGGGGAAGAAATAAACTTTGGAAAAATGTAGGGGGTAGCCAGTGTGATCACAAACAATTGAATCATCTTTGTAGGTGTTCACTCTTCTGATCTCCTTCCTCTCCATGAAGGTGTTCCAGCCAACAAACCTGTTTCATGTTGCACTGATGGGGAACTGTGGCTAAATATTACACTTCATGAAAGAGGCAATGATTTTCCCCTAACGGGAAGTTAATGGCTGGAAATGTGTTAGCTTGAAACACTTGCAGATGATCTCAGCACGCCCTCAGTTTTAAGGAAAAAATAGTGAAGGATCCAAACAAAAGCATATGGGTACAAATAACCTGATCTGGGTAGGGCTATAACTTGGAAACCATTCTGGACCTAGAAGCAGGTTCCTCCCATCTTTGTGCAGCAGGACAAAATTAAACTGCACATCTGAACTCCACCAAAGTGTAGAGTTTTCAAAATGCAAAGGTGGAATTTTTTTTATAGCTTTAGTTTGGCGGTAATAATTTGTAGTGGGATTGTGGTTTGAGTGGAACAAAATGTTCACAAAGAGACATGAAACCTGAAAATTTTTAATCTATTAAACTGCAAAACTTGGCCATACTAATTGGAAGCATTATTAATCTGGGTTAAATTTGGAATGACTTTTCAATGAATTTGTAGCGGGTTGTGGTTTTGGGCAAAAGCCACAGAACACTTGGTAGTTTCACAGATTTTTAATAGGAACAGTGGGAAAACCATGGTGATTTTGCTTGAGTTCTGATTTAAGGCTATAGACTTTCTCAAATTGGTGGGCTGCAAGGCCATGTGAACTGAAAAAACAAGTCCTGCAAATGGAAACTTTCCCACCAAGTCCAGTGGGAGATGCATAAAGGGAGATGAGGAATATGAAGAAGTAGGATAAGTGGTTCTGAACCTCTAGCTTCCTTGTTACTAAATATTCAATAACTGGCAAGATCTATACGTCCTATTAGTGTGGGGAAATTGCCACACTCTCGAGATAGAGTGGAAAGAACAACTGCTGAAAAGTCTGACAGTGGCTAAACATGGTGGCTGCACTAGCCAAGACTTCTTATTTTGTCCATCTGTAAAAACATCTAGCAGGTAAATGCAAACAGTAAATTTGGGAATGTTCAAGTCCTCCACTGAGTAAAGAAAGGTCTTCCTAGCTGTCTCAGTGGTGAGACAGTCTGCTGATCAAAAGGCTGAAAGTGTGTATCATCACTGACAATCTATTTTCTCATATTTTTTTTAAGGTTAGAATAGATCGGAGGGTCTTCTAGACAGATCTTCATTGTAACACAACCCATGGGATGTACCTTGGTTTCTTCCTGCTTGAAATTCCTCATTTAAATGTTTTACAGTGCTGTTTTGGGGTTTTTTTTTAAGCAATTCTACAAGCTTTATTAGACATCCATTAGTAACAAGGAACCTATTGGTGCTGATGACTATGGCAGTTAATTATTATCACCTATGAAAAACCATGTCTTATTTCTGTCAGTATGAATCTAACTTAAGCATCAGACCATGAGACTTGTTAGACATTTTTTCACCAAGAAAAGGAGCCCATCTCTGTGAAAGCTCTGCTGTCTGTGAAGCCGTAACTCATTTCTATCCAGTCATTCTTAAGACTTCCTTTGGACATGTCATATAAATTGAGCTCTTGAGTTTCTCAGAATAAAGCATGATTTCCTATCCTTTAATCAAGTTAGTGTGCATTTTCTGAATCCTTTCCATTTTTTTTTTCCTTCTGAACAACAAAACAACTGTAGGAACTATTACACACCATTGTGAAACACGGAGGATACCTTGCTCCTTAATGGACCCTGTTTTGCACAAGCAAATGCAGTCTTAACCTATATAGACACTGAGCTTGAGTTCAGCTGACTTTCTACCAGGGTCCAGAAATGTCTTCAGAATCAAACATCTCCTCACTTGTTAAGTCTGGCCTCCTTTGCTATCCCTTACTTGTGCTGTGTCACAGCTACAGAGCAAATGTCTTCCAATCAGCTGTTACATCTTTACCATTCACCGATCCCTCATGTTCTTTGTCTTCTTTGCCAACTCCATCAGCAAAGAACAGTTGTTACAGAAAACAAGAACCCATCTCATGAGATTGGCCAATTCCCCAAGCAGAGTTTTATTTGAGGACTTAATCAGTTGGTAATATAGTCCAACAGTATCATTTACATCCGCAATATTACTTTTACCAATTAAACTTTTACATGCTCCAACATTATAGTAAATGTATTTGAATAGGGTTTGTTATTAATAGATTTATTATAATTTCAATGTAATTCTATTTTTTTCCCTTTAATTCTAAATAGAGTCCCCAAATAACCATTCTATTATTCTGTTCAGATTGATGTCAGGCTAACAGGCCTATAATTATTCATGTCACCCTAGTTATTCTAAGTGCTGGCACGACATTATCTTTCCTTCACATCTCTAACTTCCCTAGTGTTCCAAGGCTTATTCAAAATCAGCAGCAGAGGTTCAGTGAAGATCTTTGCCTCTTGGATGCAAATTATTCAGGAACTGCCAATTAAAAATTTCTAAGTTTAGAATTTGTTGTTATAAAAGAAAGCATTGTTTTTCTTACATAAGATGCAATGTGTTATCTGGCTTTTCCCCAAATACAGCGAGGAAATATTTACTCAACATTTTCCACTTCTTTGGGTTTATTATTGGTAGTCTTAGCATGCCCATCTAGAAGCAATGTGGTACCTTTGTGATGATGTCATTTGTAGCTAACATACTTCTAAAATTCCTGCTGACCTATGGTGACTGCTTGTGTCCTTTACTTACCGAACTGCTATCATTTACAGCCCGTCATTCATATTAATTGACATCAATTTATTCTTTGTTTTGACCAGTGTCTTCTCTGGACATAAGTCTTTAGTACAGGTTCTCAACTTACTGGACATCAGAGGACACACCCCAGAGGGACCCCTTATGAACAGCCAGCAATAAGCAAAGATTTGACCAAGCTCAAACTTTATCAGACAGCAGTAGTCACTCAGGATGAAAGAAATTCCTTACAAACCAGGATTCCTTAAATCTTAGTCATCACTGATCTGCTGTCATTAAGCTGTTGTCAATCACTGACAATTCTGTTTAAATTCTTCCTTGTGATATTTTCAGTTTTTTGAACCCAGGTTTTTAAAAATATCCAACCCCAGTTGAGGATTGTGAGGATCTCAACAAACATGATCCAACCACAATGGCTTATATTTATGCAGACATTGCTTTGCACTGTCTGATCTACTAGTAACCTGTGACGAAATAAAATCAGACAGTATGTTGCACAAATAATTTTACACACTATGGTTTATACACTGTGTGCATTTAGGTTTGTATGATATGTCTTCTTTATGTCTGGACATGCCATAAATGTTTTGGTAGATGCAACGGGAGGTCGCTTACTTGCACTACATATGATGCAGCACCCATGGGAATACAGGTCTTTGTCCCTATGTGTCATAATCCAGAGCTAAATTCACTCTTCTCTGTTGGTTTTGGAGTTGATGCTGGTTGTACACATATCAGACATTATTTCTGAGGACATTAATCCATAAAAATAAGAGAATGTTAATTCCTGAGTTTCTATAAACTTGGAAGCAGGACAAAAACCCTTTCTCAAACAGTGCAAGTCCTCCTTAGCTTTTGCTCAGCTGATCCTCCTGAAACACGCAACAAAGATTGATTTAAACATTCCAACCATGGGAATCTTTGTGACATTTCAGCAATAGTGACCAGGTCAAGCTTGTGTTTCTAAAGGAGCAAAAATCATTCCAAAGTCACTATACAAGCAATTGCAAGATGTCTTCTCTTGGTCTAGAAAGATGTTTCTCCTGAACCTTATCTGGCGTTAAAGAAATGATCAGATCTTCTATTTCTTGTCATCCCTTTGCTCCAGCATGCCAGGAAGGTCAGTTCCCAGCCTGCCACAGCCCCTGCACCAGACAACAGATCCAGCTCAACCACAATCCAATGAGAGCCTCTCTTGGCATTTTAAAATGGCCAGTGGTAATTTTGCTTATGAAATAAAGTTCCTAGCTATTTCTCACGTAGCACAGGAGACAGCCTGTCTCAGTGCAAATTGAATTATTATAATGAAGCAATCATCCTTTTACTGCCAATGTACCCATACTCTGACAGGGTTGTGTCAAGTGATAAACAGAGACAATAGCAAAACCAGCTAGGATATTGTCCAGCTCCCTCCAAAAAGCCACCTCAGGTCTTTATAGAGGTATGGAAAGAGATTCTTGGTTGGCCGCATGTTCTGTGATAATTAGGATGAGGATAAAGAAAGGAAAAAAGAGGTCATTCTTCTCTGAATGCCCAATGCATTAATTACATTCATTAGGATAATCTGGCTGGGTTTATATTGATTTAATGGAAAGGTGTCACTTCTTGAAATTCCCAGCTGTATTTTCAGTTTTAGGTGAAAAACACAGAATAAATTAGCTTGAAACAAACTGGCGACCTCTTAGCAAAGACTTATTCTTCCTTTTGTATGCATTTACTAGATGATAAAGATGAGGCTGAGGCCAGTCATCTCAAAAATCATCCTTCAGAATGAAAACATGTTGTACTTGGGGCTGATGACTTGCTTTGACCACAGAGGTGGAGTCTAGCTGAGGCAAGAAGACACACAAGGCCCCAATAAACTCAGGGCCGGATTCATCCCACCTGGCTTTATGAAGCTAGAAGGAAACTTTTGTCATCAGTGGAGAACAGCATGCTTGTCTGGGGCTTCAGCCCATCATTTTGAATGGAAAGTGCAGTGATTTGATCCATTTCTTTAGATTTCAGAGTTTGAGAGAGAACAATGCAATTTTTACAGCTCTTCCCTTCTGACTTTCCTGCCAGACTTGGAATGCTCTTCAGCCATTTGGGAAGACAATTATACTTGCAAATCTATTTATTACTTTGACTTTGGCATTCTCATTAGAGCCCTGGCTGTACATCTGAACTATTACCCCAGCTCAATTTACCTTCTTGTAAACTTTGCTGATATTGTGAAGTGTTGGATGGGTCCTGTGTGAAGCATATTGCCCTATTAAAACACATTTAAAGAGTGTTGTAAAACCCTGGAGATTAACCCCAATGTTTATGGAGAGTTATAGTTGCTAATTCTTGCATGCTTGCCATTCCAGAGCATGGCTGGGTGGCAAACATTCTTGCTGCCCCACAGCACTTACGTCAATGGGATTTGTCCATACTCTAATTCCTTAGGACAGAGAAAAGAAATGGTGGGAAAGTGAGGGATATGGGCATTTACCATCCTGGATTACATTAACTGGTCGTAAAACCCTATAGCTATCTCATAACAGGAGACCTCAGACTGGGAAACAGAAGAAGGACCTTCCCCAGAGGACAGTTTTGGTTAAGACCATATTGATAAGAGGTGGTCTTGTACCGTTGGAAAAAGAATTTTCTCTTTCAGTTTTTAATGTTCCTGTGATGGGACACAGCTGTGTATGATGTCTCCTTTGTCCTGCTAAATACACTGAGTTGGTAGCAGCAACTCCAAAAACCTTCAGCTTCTTCACCAGCTGTGGGCATCTTAATCTGCCCAGCACCCATCAGTTTCCCCTCTTCTGGGTTTAGCAATTTTTTAACATCTATAAGCTTCTGTCTGATGGTAAAAGAGAAGTAGAAAAATAGAAGTAAAGAAGTCATAAATTCAACTGTTTGGTATATGTGTGTAACTCTAGGAAAATATGTTCTGTATGTTTATGTATATATGTATATATATTGGTCCAGTGCCTTCATGTTGTGGGTGTGCATGTCTCTATGCCACTGCCTTTGATGGTATCTAAAAAGGGTAACTTTGAATATCTCCTGAAAGCTAATCCTGGCAACTTTTTGGTGGAACAGAAGGAGTGTTCTGGGTGATATATTTCTTTAGGAGATAACAGATATCAGAGAACCACAAAATGATAGGTGTTGGAAGGGACCTCTGGAGATCACCTTGTCCTACCCCCCTGCTAAAGCAGGTTCATCTATCACAGGTTGTACAGGAAAACATCCAGACAAGCTTTGAATATCTCCGGCGAAGGAGACTCCACAACCTCTCTGGGCATCCTGTTCCACTGCTTCGTCACTCTCACTGTGAAGAAGCTTTTCCTTATGTTCAGATGAAACTTCCAGTGTTCCAATTTGCTCCCACTGCACCACTGAAGAGAGTCTGGCCCCATCTTCTCAACACCCACCCTTCTGATGTTTATAAGCATTGGTCCTTTCTGATTAGATTGCTACTTTACAAAGCTGAGCTAATACTTTTTCAGCAAAAAATCAGTCTGATGGATTGATTTTCTTTCTAATGTGTTTCCAAGAGAGCCCATTAATTTGAATGCATTTATTAATCAACAATACTTTCTGGGTAACCTTTGAAAAACATTTCTTTTGGCCTAGAGCAGGTCACAGTGAGAAACAGGTATTTATGATGCTTTTGTTGCATGCTTCACCATGTAGCAATCTAGTGCTATCTGCTGAAGGAAGTGCTGCTTAAAGAAGTGGGTTTCTAATAACTGTATTTATTACCCAGCTCTATCTATGATGTAGCATGGAGGAAGGTAAACCCACCTGTATGAAAAGACTTTATGTGCAACATATATGGTAAAAAAGATATTCTCCCTTTGGCTTTTGGAGCATCGTGGGGCTCCTGGTTTCTAGTAAGGGTTAAATCTTTCCCATAAACCCTTTTCTGTGTCCAGCCTTAATAAACAGATGTGACTACGAGAGGTGTGTGAAATAACTCTTGCCTCCATGATGACTTGTCCACATATTCCCAACATTCGATGGTGCTCCCAAATTAAAAACCTAAAAGGATGCCTTTGTAAAGAGCCCCAGGCATCCAGCTCCATGTGGTGTTGAGCAGGCATTTTCAGCAGACGTAGTATGCAGCTAGTGGCTTTTTCCCCAATGTTTAGTCCAGTCAGAAATACCCACCAACTACCTCATGATTACATAGTGCTTCAGAAGGCAAGATTTGCCCTGTCTTGTTAAAGAAAAAGAAAAAAGGAAGGGTAAAAATAAAAAAAAGGAAAAAGAAAAAGGACACAAACAAAATGTAAACCAGGATTTACTTCTTAGTATTTAAAACTGCATCTACACTGCCTGGCAGGGTGATTCTTGGGGCAATTGTAAGCAGACTTTCTCCTGTCTGTGCTACTGACCTTCAGGTGCACCCTCCAGATGTACTGTCTTGCAACTTGTGGGAGGAAATGTGGGTGCATGTGATGATTCAGGCCCTATTTATATGGCAACCTCTGAGCGACAATACAAAGCCTAGCATGGTTTTCTATTGTTTGGTTTTGTTTTTTTTTCGTTACGGTCTACAATAATTACATTCTCCTGTGAACAGTTCTGTGGGCACTGCATGGAAATTTTATTGATAATGGTTGAATTTTACCCCTTGCTCTTCCTCATTTAGGAAACTTGATTCATGTAAGAGCAGCCTCTATGTCTTGCCAGCCCACATGCTTGCACCTAGACCAAGTGTTAGAGAAAAAAATGAAGCCGTATCACCAACAAAGAGCTAAAGACAGTTTTGCCTTTGGATGACTAAGAAATCTGAGTTTGTTATCTCAAATAGCTAAAACACTGGGAGCCAAAATTACTTCATCTTGGAGTGGTGCAGAGATGGATGAAGACAGCTCCTCCACACAGGGAGAAGAGGAAAAGCTCCCCTTCTCAGTCATTTGTTAATGTCATGCCAGACATGGGATTGCCGATAGCTTTAAATAACAAATCCATTCATTGCATTTGCTTATGAGAGTTGGCTGCAGCTGATCTTGCTGCAGGGCATGGACCAGGGTGCTGCGTACGTTTCCCAGGACTATGCAGCATCTTTCCGAGCACCGCAGCTTGGACTCTGGGGCTACCAAACCAGCAGCCAGTCATGGGGTAAGTGTGCTGCACACTGCCTAAGTAGAGAGCCTCCCATAAAAAAAATGAGAAAAAGTCTATAACTGGTAAAGGGTTTGGTGACAGAAGGCTGGCAAGATTTGCTCACAGGAGCATCTGCAATCTCACTCCTCACATGTGCCCTAAGGGAGTGGAAAAGATTCTTAGCTACTGTGTATGTGAGTCCCTTTGCAAGGGCCTCAGTGGTGGCACGCAGCAGGGATCAGGCTCTCAGCATCAGGAGGAGAGCCCAAAACTTCATGATTTCCTAGTCAATGACAAATGTACCCTGACTGGATCTGGTTTATTTGTTCCTCAGAGAAAAAAGAAGATGTTTCTGTTTGGGTCTATAAAGAAGACTCAATGAGAAGAAACCATCAGAGCTGAGAGGCTTGCAAGCTAAAGCAACACACAGCTATTGAGTTTGGTCTGGCTGAATGATGGCTTGATTGTGCAATTACTGGAAAACATGTGGTTTGAATGGCAATGCAAGCAGCTTGTCGTAAAGCCTTGAGAGATGCTGGGTTCCTCCTAACTTCACATGTGTTGGTGAGCTGGGAGCCTCAGAGTGTGGGGGTTTGTCCAGGAATGACGCTCTGTGGCAAAGGGTGGCGAAGGATCCAGACCCTGAGGCTGCTGGCTGCCCCATCGGTGCCTGGCTGCGGGAAAGCCCAACAGCATTCCTCTTAGAAATGCAGGCTTTCTGTGGAAGCCTGGACTGTTCACCAAGTGAACAAAAAGTAGCACCCTCAAATGAAAACAATTTGGTGGATTGAATGAAATCAGTAAAAGTTTTATGTTGCTTAGAAACAGACTGTTCTGCCTCTCTGCTTATGAGGGCGTTGAGGTTATAGCCCACAATGATGACCACAAAGACAGCAACCAGTTGCTCATTGTTTGTGAGGAAGGCCCCGTGTTTATGGTTTGTTGTCCCAAGCAATTGCTTCTTGAAATTAGTTTGCAACTGATTGCTAAAAAGTCTGTTGCTTGTTTTTAAAGTAGACTTTTTCTCCCATACCCCAGCTTGTTGTGGGGGGCTTTAGCTGTCTGAGCAAAGGAAGGGGAGGCGACTGTGAGCATGACTTGGCTTTAACACTCACAGCAGCTCCAGACTGACTGGCCTTGGCCTAGCATTGAATAAGCAGTGGCTTAGCTGGGGCTGCCCACAACTGCTTCTCTGCTTCAGCTCTGCACAGGCACTCCTTTGGAAGATCATGGCTGGAGGGATGAGTAAGTCAGCTTGTCTGGTCTGACCCCTGAATGAAGTTTGCCCGCTTGGATGAGCACAGCAGAAGAAAGAAGGTGCAGATCATGGGAAAGTGGTTAGAACCTCCCTCGATGACCAATTACTCAGACTTTCCCCCTCTGATTGTGTCAGGTGCCTCTTTCAAAAACCTTAACTCACACTGTTAGGAGTTTAATTTTAGGCTCATGCCTCCCACATATGGCTTTTATACTGTGGGAAGCCTTCAAACATATCACACTTAATCTGTTTATCCTTACTCATTTTCTTGCCATACTCGATATTTGTTTTTAATCAAGAACAACTTTTCTGTCTCATGCATTCATCCAGCTAAATGCTAATGTGCAGTCCTGCTCCAAGAAGTCACTATGTGCTTGCTGTGTCGGTTCAATGCCAGCCTTGCTGAGTTCGGTGGCAATATGGCTTTTTCTTCTGCTGCCCCTGGGCAGCTGGCACAATTCTGAGGCAGTAAAAGAAACTATATTTTCTTTCGTTCCTCATGAAAAGAAACGACAGATAAATTCCCATCTGTGGCCAGCTGTGTGGCACTTCGAGAAAACTTGTAGGGCTTTACCTAGAGGGTTGTTAGTAAGGACAGGAAGATTCCTGTCCATCTGCTCATTAGAAAAAACACCGCAAGAGAAAACTTGGCCCTTCAGAAGACAGCAAGAGCTTTACTATGTATTTTCATAAAACTAGGATTAAACTCACCTACTTTTAATACAAATTTAGCACAATTCCCATTGAATTTACTAGTAGTTGAAATGGGATCTTGGGTCAGAAAGATAGTATCATCAGAGCCACCATCCTATTTCACTGGGGAGCCTATGCTTTCTTACCTCTGCTGATGTTTCCAAGGCAGAGTATGTGGAAGATAAATGAAGAAATTTTAGCTCTCTAAACCTTGGAGTGAAGCTGGAGAAAGAACTGGATTAAAAGAAAATACACTTTTGGTTCCCTTACAGTCACTGAAGCTATGATGGAGAGAAAGCAAAATACTTGTCCAGAACATGTATCCATACAAACATGAGTTTGCAGGGTGTTAGAGGAAATAAATTCTATGAAAGCAGCTTTTCAAAAAGATAAGGAAAAAGCATGCATGTAGTTTTATTTATTTATTTATTTATTTTAATGTTTTCTTTTGTTTTCTTTTGTTGTTGTTGAGCCATCACATTTTAATCTGCCTCTTTACTTCTGTTGTCTATTACAGGGAATGTGAACAATTTGGGAATACCTGACATGCACATCAGGTATTTTCCATGTCAGACTCACCTTTTAGGAGATACCATTATTTTTTTCAGAACTCATTTTTATCTGTTAGGGAAAGGGATGAGTGAATGAAACTATGTTCCCAGCAGAGTTGCCTGGGTGGGATGGACATCGTGTACAGGCAGCCTCCTCACTGATGCTGCCAGGTGCCAGCCCTGCAAAATGCTTTTCTTTCACCTTGCATGTTTGCATACAAAATACCTTGCAAAAAATACATAAACTGGAAGTGTCAAGGTTTAGGTGAGACAAAACCATATCTAATTTTTCTTTACTGGCCCCCTCCTGCAGAAACCATCCTCCAAGCCTGTTAACATCAGCATTACTCTGGTTTACAAGGGGTGCTTTTCTGTGTATCCAGGTTTTACAGCAGGCACCCAGCACTGACATTGGTCTGCTCCTTCTCTGCTCCTTGGAACATCAGCTTGGACATGGGTGATGGAGAGAGGCTACACTGTAGAGCTGTAGCGTAACACTGTCTGTGAACAGGGGGAGGGCAGGGCACAGGTGAGCTGCTGTTTCACTCAGCCATAGATGCAAAGACAACTTTTAGTTGATCTGTGTGTAACTCCTGGGTCAGAAAAGCCCTGGCCTTGTGCTTTTTCATTTCTTGGAGCCCAAAGCCTTGTCATTGCCTTGGTTTTCACATGGCTTCTGGGATTGACAAATATAAAAATTACATGTGTTTTGCTTTCCTGGAAGATGCTCCAGTCATGGGAAAGTGGTGATGTTACAAAAACCAGAGAGTGACCACATGGCATCCGGAAGGAAGAGATGTTTAGTCAGACAGTCTGCCCTTCTCTGGGACAGAATTTCTCCCCTGTTGAACAAGGGATATTCTAATGTTAATTCAGTGTATCTCCTGTTATGGAGACAGTTTTACTTTTAGCTTCTGTCAGCACCCACATAACTCATTGACTACTTTATAGAAGCATCCAGTAAGGACTCAAAGTGTCTGATACTCCCCAGGCAGGTGTAAGAAATGATGAATAAAAATATCCATAACATCAGTAAAACTTCTAGAACAAGGATGATTGTATTTCAGACAGAATGAGAAAACACATCTTTAAACTTTGATTTTCTTAGATGTCATTAGCTAAAGCAACTATAATCCTAGGTTTAACTAAAATATCCTTCTTAAGTCCTCTTTTAGTCAGTCTTACCCACATTTCAATCATGTACTGATGAAGCAAAAAAAAGCAAAGCATCTTTTCAAACTTGTAATTCAAAAAACTTTTCCCATCATGTTAAAGCTTTGTGTTAGAATATATTTTAAAGATAAATGTGCACATATGGTCTGCCCGAGACACCCACAATTACTAGAAAACAGAGGCTTTGAAGGATTAAAACAGAGCATGGGACCTGCAAACTGAGCTTGGCTAATAAGGGGTTTTTTTTCAGTTCATTGACAGTACTGAAAGAACTAAACCAGTTTGTTCCAGGTTGCCCCAAAATGAGAATATTCAAAGTATTTTGGATGAACAGAAGAGTGAAAAAAATCATTTATGGCTGATCAAAATGGCATATTGTGCCTGAAATCAAACATTACAAGTATTTCAGTGAAGCTGGAACCCTGTTTTCCGTCACAAAAGCATAACATTTCATCTTCAAAAATACAAAAGTGCAATTGTTTTTTTCACTTATTCAGGTTTTTCTAAGGTCTTATTTTTCTGACCAGTTCAATTAGGCAATGTTGGACGTGAATTAGAACTCTTTTGTGTTGATCTGTGTCAGCATTTTCCAGGAAAAATCTGTAGTCATAGATGTCATCCACCTGTCCAGACAGAAACCATGAAGTTACCTGCTTCTACCTTGTATATGTGTGGATTCACTAATGACATGCAACTGTTAGGAAATTACCATGAACTCTCAGTCTTACAGCAGACCTCTAGTTTATCATCCTTCTAGGGTAATATCATACTGAAAAAAACCCCAAGACACTGGTCTCTGCTACCTCTTTGGGGAGAGGTTTTTCTCTGAAGTGTCAACTCCATTTCTCATGAAGCTACTTGAATTGTGGAATCTTCCAGGGTTACCTGCAGTTTGTAGACCCCAAGTGAACAACCTCTTGAATGTTGTCATCAGCTACCTTTTTTAATGGTGGAAAATCTTCCATCTTGCAATGGGCTTTTATCTAAAATAGGTTATGCAACAGAATTCTACCATCCAATCCTGAGGTTATGCAGAAAGCTATTGAAAATGCATGATACATGTTATTTTACATAATTATGTTTTATGTGCAGAACACATTCTAAGTTATCTACTCGAAAAAGATCTGTGATAAAACCTATGTTGACCTTAGTAACATTTGTTTGTTTGTTTGTTGTGCTGTTTGTTTAATTTTCAGTGTATATGGTTGTTGAAGAGACAGCACTTTCCTGTGACAGCCTTACATTTGAGAGACAATGTGGGAACAGAAGACTCATTTAATCGGGAATGAATATTTCTGTGAATTCCATGTTTCTTTCTGGCATATCGATGCACTGAGACGCTCAGTTGCTGAACAGTGGCCCCCTGGGTGTTTCCTCTACACAGAGTACTAAGAACCCCAATGGTTGTAAATGCAGCAACAAAGAAAAACCATCAAGTCTGGAGCAACTGCAGTGTTTCATACCCCAGAACATGAACACAGTGGTGTTGCCAGTACTGTAAAAGCAGCAGACTTCTGACTGCAGGGAAGTTCAGTGTTGCACCTCAATCGATGGAGATAAGGGCTCTGTAAGAGTCAGCATTTGTGTTAATTAGAATGACTGAGATGTTTGTCTATTTTATCCTATGATCCCTGTTATCCATAGACATGTGTGCTCAAGCTGAAGAGTATTCCTTTGACTAGAAAGCCCACAGTGCTTTTTGCTTCTTGGTATTGTCCCACAGGACTATATCCCTGGACACAGTGGAGGGGGATTTTCATAGAGGGGGATTTTCAAAATCTTTTCTTGGCTGGAGATTGTATATAGGAAACATCCACAGATGAGGGCATGGTAAAGCAGCAGACATTAAAACCACTACCACGTGCCGCTTCTCCCTTCTCAGAAACCCTGGTTGTGTACTCTCATTTTTCTCTATGAGGAAGAAGTCATGGGAGTGAAGGCAAGAGGGGCATACTTCACTTCGGAAGTGACTTCTCTCTGCCCTTCTCCCTCCAAAGTGACCCTCCAAGGGAATCCAAAGAGAAGCACAGTCCCAGAAGAATGTGCTATTGGTAAAATATGACACTTTGCACAACTTAAGAAATGTAGCAGAAGCGCATTAAATCATGTCCATTGATGGGAAAGACATTTCTGTCCTGGGTAAGATCACATCTTTGGTTCTTCAGATTTACTGCTTGGCCATGGGAGGCTGATGGAAAGTCCTGTGTATTCTGGTATGAGCTGTGCTGCAGAGGTGGGGAAGGTTTACAACTGCCTTGGGCTGGACCACTGTGAGAGAGCAGTGTAACTCTCTGACATGATCTGGACTATAGAGGACAGCTACTCAGTAAATGAGTCTGGAAACAGCAAGTGGATGAAAAAAATACAAACCAATTAAAAAAAAAACTGTTTTTTTTTTATTTCCAGAGAAGTCTAGGCTCCTGTAAGAGCTTGGTACCTGTTGCTGCCTGCAGGTCCTACTGAAATACCAGCAGCCTGATGTGGCTGGCACATTAGCAGCAGAACTAGTTGCAGTGACCTTGTGGCCAGCAGTCATGCAGAGCACAGAAAATAGATGCAGAAGGTACCACTGACAGAGTGGCAGCAGTTACTGTCGGGGTAAGCTCTTGCTGTTTCACAGTAACATGCTACAGTATAAAAATTGCTCAAGCTGCAATTTTAGCATGCCATGGTGCAGTTTTCACCTTGGCTGAGGAAGACTATGCCTGACAATGTGATGTTTGAAGGTTGTTGTTGTTTGGTTTTTTGTTTGTTTGGTTTTTTGTTTGGTTTTTTTGTTTGTTTGTTTTGTTTTGTTTGTTTGTTTTGTTTTGTTTTGNTGGCTGAGGAAGACTATGCCTGACAATGTGATGTTTGAAGGTTGTTGTTGTTTGGTTTTTTGTTTGTTTGGTTTTTTGTTTGGTTTTTTTGTTTGTTTGTTTTGTTTTGTTTGTTTGTTTTGTTTTGTTTTGTTTTGTTTTGTTTTTTTCCCATGGGTACCATTATAAAAGTGAGGACCTGAGCCTGTCACCGAGACCTTGATGGTGCACACAGTTCTTGTGGCTCTGCAGTGTTTGTCCTGGAGATCTCTGGGGGCTAGGTCCCCTCACCACTCAGGGTGGCTGGAGTCTTAAATACTTGAAAAGAAAGCTGACAAGATGCAGTGTGCAAGTAAGACAATCTGCACAGTGCTGTATGCAGCCAAACTGTGATACTGTGAACTTTCTAAGATGAGCAACAAAGTAAATAATCTTCATGGTCACTTTGCAGTTTTTCAGAAGGGACACGGGCAGAGAGGCATGTCATGTGGAGCACTGGGAATGTGAGTGAGTTTTTGATTTTCCAAAGGCAGGAAAGCATGATTTTGGCCAGAGACACATGATTTCCCCCTAACCCTCCCACCCCAAAATAGGTGGTACTTGGCAGAGACAATCCAAGCCAGTGATGCTGGCAGGAAAGTACCCAGTCCTGTCTCTGCAGACTGGCCTCTATTCATAGGAAAACAGTCCTGAATAAGAGAAATACCCCCCCTGCTCAGCCTTTCTCAGATGACTGATTCATTCTTTTTATGGAGCTAACCCATCCGTAGACATCCTTTTCTTCCCCAGACAGAAATGATTTGCCATTGAGTAGAGTCTGTTTTTTTTCAGTATAGTATAGTATGTTTGGTCTACTGAACAGTGCTTGCTGCACACCAGTGAGCCCTCCTGGGGTGCTGTGTGGCAGACAGACTGACAGCTGGGTCCTGTCCTTCACACCCTGTGCACCCAAAGCCCGTCACAACACCCTCTTGGGTTCAGCATTGCCTAAGAAAGTCATACATTGAAATTTAGGGCATGGGACTTGGTCCCCTTTGCTCTGTTCACCAGAGCAGGATGTTCATGGAAGCTGATAGCTGTGGTAGGTTTGGGTTTCAGTCAAGAAGAGGGTAGGACTGTGAAGCCATAGACATGGAGAGCAGGCAGCTGACCAGGGATGTCAGTGGGATCATTACCTGTTCTGAAGCAGGTCCGATTGTATCTGCATTGCCCCTGGCAGACTGTTTGTTCCCGAGCATTTTGGACCAGCTCACCACTTCTGTGCCTGAAGTTTCTTGGAGATCACCAGCATAGCCACCACATGACAGCAAGTTTGTGAATTTCAGCATTTAATATTGTTCTAAGTATTATTTGCACTGGAACCCATTTTCTAGCCTAAAAGAAATTATTCCTTCATTTTTCCCTATAAATCATGTATTTCAGTCGATCACAGCTCCTCTGGCTCCTCTTTTCTATGTTCTCCCATCCACCCACATCCCCTGAGGCACCTAGTGCCAAAGTCTGGGTGCAGGGCTGCAACTCAGGGCTCCTCAGTGTGGAGCAGAGCAGAGTAATTGTTTACAGCACTTGCTGGCATGTCCCAGAATGACCTTTGTCTTTTTCCCAACAGTATGACATTGTTGATTCATGCTCGCTCCCTGATTTTACTCTGACCCCCAGAACAGTTTGCACAGCAGCCCAGTCCATCTCACCAGTTTGTCCTTCTGGGCACCTACCTTTTTGCTCCTGAATGCCACCCTCCAAGTCCATCTCTCTGAGTTTCACCCTTACGTTTTATTTTTTCCAGACTGCTTTGAATTCCAGTTTTGTCTATGAAAGCGCTGCTCAGGTCTCTCCAGCCTCACAATGTTGAAAATCTTGTTGAAAATCTTACTGGAAATCTTAGTCTGGAGAAGAGGAGGCTGAGGGGAGACCTTATTGCTCTCTGCAATTACCTGAAANCCCACTCTACTCTGCACTGGTGAGACCTCACCTGGAGTATTTTGTCCAGTTCTAGGCTTCCCATTTCAAGAGACAGGTATCTACTTGAGAGAGTCCAACAGAGGGCTACAAGGATGATTAAGCGAAGCCTGAGAGGAGATTTGATAAATGATTATAAATATCTGAGGGCTGAGTGTCAAGAGGAAAGGGACAGCCTCTTCTCACTCATGCCCTGTGATAGGACAAGGGGGAATGGATATAAATTGGAGCACAAGAGGTTCCACCTTAACCTGAGGAGGAACTCCTTTACTGTAAGGGTCACAGAGCACTGGAATGGGCTCCCCAGAGAGGTTGTGGAGTCTCCTTCTCTGGAGATTTTCAAAACCCATCTAGATGCGTTCCTGTGTGACCTGTGCTAGATTGTATGATCCTGCTCTGGCAGGGGGGTTGGACTCAAAGATCTCCAAGGTCCCTTACAACCCCTAACACCCTGTGATACTGTGAAATGATGTGTCACCTGGTACTTAGGGACATGTTTTAGTGGTGAGCTTGCAGTGTTGGGTCAAAGGTTGGACTAGATGGTCTTGAAGGTCTTTTCCAACAAAGACATGCTGTGATTGTGTGAAGCCAAGATATACCACATCTACAGCATGCCCTTACCCACCAGCCCTGTGACCCTGCCAGAGAAGGAAATTCAGTTTTATATAATCTGCTCTTCACAATCCACGTTGGCTGTTTCCCTTCCTCTTGTTAATCTCTGAGAGACATAGACTAATAATTTGTGTAATGATTTGTTTGTGTATTTTTCATGGTGTCAAACTTTACTTAACTGCTCTATCGTTCTCCAGGTGGTCTTTCTTTTCATTTCTAAAGCCCTGTACCATGCTTTTCCCCTCACTTAGTGAATCCCACATCTCAAAATTCATTCACACCTGGTTTATTAGGAGCACTCTCCAAGGGATTGCCAGGAGTGCTGGCAGTATGCAGTGAGTACATGGCCAATCCTGTAGGCAGATCTACATACACTTAACTGGCCAGCTTTCACTGAGCTGTTTTCCCAAAAAGCAGTTTACTGCTTTCCAACACACAGCAAGAATGGTGTCATAGGAAGAAAGGCAGCTGCAAATCAATCAAATCAAAATCTGTTGTGTAATTCTGGGAGTTGAATTTATCCCATGAGAGGTGGGTCTCTGTACAAAGGTCTGGGATTGATGCCTGAGCTGCCCAATAGAAGCACTGTCATTTGCTGTAGTTTTTGAAAGTGTCACAGGGAGTTAGCTGCTCCAAAATAAAAATATATAAATGAATATAGTGCAACATCCTGTGTTCACCTCTCCTAAAATGTCTTCTGGTTGAGTTCTGCCCTATTCCCTTGAGATTCACTGCTGAGTTTTTTGAATTTGGGAATGATGTAATTTCCTTGATCGTAGCATGATCCCCCAGCCACCTAATCCTGTGCTACTTGCACCTACCCACATGACTTAAATCCCTGTGCGATACCTTTTACAGATGCTTTCGTTAAAGATAAGCATATGTTATAATAATAGTAAAATAACACATAACTCTCACAAGCCTTCACAGTCATTAACACTCACCTGGATCTATGCAACCTCATTTTTTATGTCTATAATTTTATTTCCATAAATTTTAAATCCATATCTAGGCCTTGGGATTTAATAACAGGTAACTAATGCCTTTATGAATCTTACTGCTGGCGCACTTAACTTTAGGGCAGAGTACAAAGTGAAAGAGAAAATTTCTGGGGACCATATGTTGAAAGAATAAAGCTCTGACTTAATGCTGTATCCTTGTGCAGTGGCACAGTCAGTGAAGCACTATTAGATAATGGGATAAATATTGACAAGTTCCAGACTATTGTTTAAGCCTGTTGCTATAGCAAATTGAAATTTTGTTCTATCAACTGCTTAAAAAAGGGGGTGAAACAATGTGTTGGTATTTAATTCTTCCCAAATTTGCTGCATTGACACCACTGAAACCAGAATCATAATCATCTGCTTTTAAAAGAAAAGTGGAGCATGGGCATCTCCAGGCCAAGTTATTCTGCACAGGCTTCCATCCTGGAAATTATTTTTTCGTATTAATGGAGATGAGAAGTCTTTTCCCTACTCACTCAGCTGATGCTTTAAGGTACACAGCTCCAAACCAGATGCCACTGCCTATTTTTGGAGCCACATTAAGTTTATCATTTCATGTGAAGGATAAGTGTTTTAATGGGTAGTTGCAGAAGGGCCCAGGGTCATTTAGTGAGCTTTCCTGAGCAGCAAATGACGAGGGTCTTAAGCACAGTGCAGGAAGGCATGTATCATCCATAGTGTATGAACCACCCCTGAGCAGATTTTATGCAGTGTGAAAAGATGGTGTGAGTGCATCAGGAAACAGCAGAGATGAAGGTCAAGAACCTGGGCAAGCCTGGGAGGACTCGGTTAAACATAGGATGAGATGATGGATCAAGCATTGAGTCCTACCCAAGTCACTTCTTCATAGCTGTAGCAACTGTGTGCAGCTCATGTTCCTTAGCAGGACCCAACAAAGTGACTGGTAATATTTTTTTCCTTCTAAAGCATTTCCATCCATGCCTTTAGTAAACCACAGTGTAACATTCTGAGACAGCATCAGTCCCCTCCTGCATGTACAAGGTGCTGTAAAGTGTGTGTGATTTGAGAAAAAGTTTCTTTTTAATTTGTCCCTATGTTTTTTGCTGCTATCTTTATAACCAGTTAGAGGTATTCTCCTATGTAGTTTCATAGGATTTTTCAGTTCCTTTTTGTTAATGTAAAGCTCTAGTTTAACTTTCAGCATTTAATACTAAGGCTCTAGAAGGCAAGGAAAGCGCTTTTCCATCTGTAGTACGCACATTGTGCTGGTCTGTAAGACAGAAGACGGGTGGTCTGTGGCTGGATAAAAGAAGAAAATCAAAGCATACCCATACGCATCCGAGAAACAAATAAACTATGAGGGAAAGCAGACTTCAAAGTTAACATCTGAAGTTTAGCATCAGTTACATTTGGCTGTGGAAGAAAAGGGAATTGGTGGCACTCTACAAGCTGGCTCTTGATTTATTTATTTTTCAGGACCATGTAATGCTTTTGGAATAAGCAATGTTAAAAAACACTTTTGGGCAGTATTGCCCGCACTGTTGCATAAGAGCTATGGAGAATGCAACACCACCATGTGAAATCTGCTAAATGCCTTTATCTCATTGTCTGGGGATAGTTCAATTGCTATTGTCTTTGATTTGGCACCATACTGCAAGTTATTAAAGAGGTGGCTGTCTGCTCTGAAGTTACTGTGTAAAGGCCTTTGATGTCAAAAACTGATAGAAGTGAGCTTCACTGACTAGTATGAGCCAGGATTTGACACTCTGGTGAGTTTTAGTACCCTCATGGGCACATTCGATGTCCCTACTATCCTGTGCAAATGCAACCCTGGAGGGGTTAAATCTTTTCATTGCTAGTGACCAATTCACACCCCTGGGTCCAGCCTTTCCCAAGGAGCAGCCTTTCCTCTTTCTCAAGGCTCAGAAACCAAGAAACTGGCGCCCCGCCCACAGCTTGTTTGTCAGAAACTGGGATCCTTCCTTTTCCAAGTACATGGCCAAATTGCAGTGAGTCCTCCTGTCTTGGCCTAGCAATATCTTGGGGCTGAAAATATTTCTCACAGCTCTGGTGACTTGCTGCTGGTGTGGAGACAACTCTCAAGATCCAGTGGATGATTTTTTTTTTTTCCCCCACTTTGCAGCTCTGGCAGGTATGAATGTTCTATTCACAGCTCATTAAGCTAGCTTTTTTGCAAGGCATGGTTTTGTCCCTCCTCTGCACTGATGTTGACATGCATCACCTAGAAATGATGATATACTGGTGGAAGGAGTGGAAGGAAAGGGGAGAAAACACTCTGCTCTCACCTTTTTGACTGCCCACCCTCTACAATGATCATGAACACCTCCAAGGGCTACCCCCTTGCTCAATTTCATGCAAGGCAGATTAATGAGGAACAACTGTCTTATTTGCACCTGAAACTCATTTGGAAAATGCTATGCTGCAGCTGCAACTGAAAGGTTCAGGACAAGGGTTTTTTAATAATCTACCCTGAAACACTGTTGATTGGGCTGCTGGCAAAATCTCTGGATGACTGATGGGGGGCCACAAAAGGCCTTTGCACACTTGTTAGGTCTCATATTTGCAGGGTTCCCCGCATAGCTGTCATTTAGATCCTGACACATAGAGTTTATAAATATTCAAAAGGTGACAATCTAGTTATTTTTGCATCTGTAAGTTTTCTGGGCAGTAGTGAACAGAAGCTACTACTCCAGCCTGGAAACTCATGTAGTGTATGTGTCCTTGCCTCCTTTTTCCATGGGAAACTGGCAGACAATTTCATTCAGCATCGCCTACAGTGTTCTGCCACAAGCACTGTCAAACACCTCCTGTGCATAAAGCACCCTGGGAGGTTTCTCATAGCTACATGCTGTGATGTGCACATTTGTCTACTTGCCTGATTCACGATGCAGCTGCCCTGCTTTCAATGGCTGCAGAGGATTTGCCTCTGAACAAGCCCTTCTCAGAAATGCCCAAGGTATAAAACATCCACAGCCATTTTTAAGATCTGCCTGTCATTTTTACAATAGTGTGCACTTTCTGGGTCAAAATCTGTTGGCATAAAACAAGACAGTGTCAAAGATCCAGTTAACCAAAACCAGTTGTTCTGATGGAAGGACTTATACCACTGAGGACAGTTATGAGTTTACCCTCACCGAGCAGAAGTTGGGTAGAGTTTAATTCTACTTTTCTGCTGGATGCTGCTGTCTCCTTCAAGATTGTCTTTGTTCTTGGCTATAAGGAGAAATTTGTTGGGAGTAGCACCACTTGCTCAGGGTTTTCTGCTGACAAGACTGAAGAGGGAGATCCCTCATTTTGGAGCCACAAAACCCCCTGTGCTTCCCTTGCAGAATGCCAAAATGGGCTGGCAAGGAAGTCATGTTGCAGGTCCCCTTCTCTCCAAGCTTGAGAGATGGGATCTTCCCTTAGGGCCAACAGGAGTTTTCTCACAGGCAGAAGCCCAGGAAATGTCTCAGCTGCAAGTTTTGGGTGGGGGAAGAGGAAGAGCATGGTCAACTAAATATCAGCTTGTTGGGCTCACAAAGACCAAAGACTGAGCTGTGGGGCAGCACCTTTCTGCAGAAGCCAGTGGCAGCATCAATGAGAATTAGTGGAAAATTAACACTTCTATGAAGCAGTATCTTGTAAATGAGGCAAAAATTACTTGGAAAAGCAATACGTAATGAAGCTGCGCTATTATGACTGAGAAGAAAATGTGCTCAAAGACAGTATGGATGAAATTGCTAAGAAGACAATTCACCTAAGTTGCACAGAAAAAATATTTGGACACCCTTAGCTCACTAGCACACCCGAGGAATTCTTGCAGGAGTTATTCTTCAGTCTTTATTTTTTAGCTGTACTTCTTTGTGATGTAAGAATGTTTTCTGAAGTGCCTCTGTAGGGACCTGTAACTCTATATATGGCATCTGTGAGTTTAGGGAGGGAATGTGAGCAGGCAGATGTAGCCACCCTCTGTAGAAAAGTCTCTTGAAAAATGAAGAGTGACCCTGTAAAACTGAGACGCTCTCTAATAACTGGGAGCATTTGGCAGGTCTAAGCATTGGACAGAGCTAGAGGCAGGTATGCATATGCAAACAAAAAAACAGATATGAAACTAGATAACATTTATTTTATTTAATCCTTGGTAGAAGCACATTCCTGAAAGTAACTAGAGCTCCGCATCTCACATTTATTTCAGGAAAGCTGTTTCTGCAGCCAAAACTGTGCGGAAAGAGCACGCAGCTTCAGCTGAGAGAGATTGCCATGCTCCTGGTGCAGGCTCGGGGCCACGGCTGGCCTGTTGAGTGGGCAGAGCTGAGCACTGCACAAGAAGCATGAAGATGGGCATGGTGGGCACAACAACCACTGCCATGGGTGTGACAAGGTACAGTCAATGTAGCCAAGCCCCTGGAGGAAGACAGAGATTCTCTATGAACCAAGGGGTGGGAGCAGATGCCTTGCTCCAGACCTCCAAGTCACAGTTTGTTTTCATCATGGTTTGGTTTTTTTTTGTCAGGATGGCTGGCCACTTCTCTCTGGTTTAAGCCTATCTTCCATTTCTTACTGAGAAGCACTTGAGTGCTGTTCCTTGTGGCCCAGAGAAGCAGGTCTGTGGCTCAGGCAGGCAACACTTTTCCCACAGTAGCCCTGGATACCCTGTCATGTTTGAAGGGCTCAAGTGCATACTAGGTTAGTTCAATAACATGCATTTCACCGGGTTTATGGACAGATGGGATAGCTTTCATTAGACCAGCTGATATTTGAAACAAACCCAAAAAGGGAAACTGACGGGGACACAGCTCTTTCCTCAGGACTCAGAATGCAGCAGCATCTTCCAGACAAAACACTGGTTAGAGACAATAACTCCTTGTTCAACTCTGTTGTGCTAGCTGACCAGTCAGCTTGAGAGAAAAAGGGCTGTTAGAGCTTGTGGGGACAAGATAGAGTTTTAGCAAGGGAAAGGTGACAGCATGTTTATTGCTCCAGAGCAAAACAGGGGGGAAACAGGCCAGCAGGCAGCCCATGTGGAACAAGCATCATTCAGCTAGACAGAAGATCAAAGTATGCCTTAAATATATGCACTTTGTTGAGTCCATAACGTTTGTTGTTTTTTTTTTTACTCTATTAGAGTCAAGCATTTTCCTTTCCTTGTCAGGGTTGTCTTTTAGAGTTGCATCAGAAGTCAGCGTTCAGGACAACTCTTTGAGAAATCAGAAGGAACATGTAGTAAAAAATATTGTCTACATGGTATCTGGATGATACAGTCCTTCACTAATTGTCCAGCAGAGTTCACTCCAGCACATATATGTTGTCCAACTGCATAGTCCACAAATCCTGTAGTGCATGGGTATAGTGGTGAGCACATGAAATCTCCCTAGACTGCATCAGGCTACTCAGAGGGCAGTTGTGGCGGTGGCTTCAGAGAAGGTCTTAACAGACTTTTTTTCTGCTTGTTGCTGTTCATTTGTTAAGGGTAGGTTTGTTTTGTTTTGCTTCTTACTATGAGTTTATTGAGAGTAGGTGTCATTTGAAAGTTAGCAAGTTAGATGCTGGGGGAAATTTATTTCAAAACACATGCTCTGCTAGTGCTGGTTGTAGTTGCTTGATGATTTTCCATGTGGATCCCATTAGGGTTTAGTACATGAAAACCAGGGTGTAGAGTCATTTAGTTGGTTTGTGTTTCTGCATTGAAGTAAGCTTCTGGTTTCTCACTTGCTGTAAGGTAAAAATGGTTTATTTGATAAGAAAAACCCTGTCTTACAGCAATGAAGTAAGTGTCATCATTCTGGGACCTCCTGACAGTCTACTCTAAGGCACAGCAACGCAGTATGTTTTGAACTGATGCAAGCACAGTGGACATACATGTGTTGACCTTCAAGCATGCTAGTGCATGGAAGACTTAACGTACCACTTCTCTAATGATGGTTTCCATTGAAGCTCATAGAGGTGTAAGAATATTTCAGAGACAACCTGATGGCATTGCTGATTACTGAATTTGTGATGGAAACTGAAAACAAAGTACAGGCTTCTAATCCAGATGGTGAACATGTGATTTTTGAATGTTGGTTAAAGCATAGGCTTGGTGATATAGTTATTTAAAAAGAAAAATCTTCTGTGAAGTTTGTTATAAAAAGATGGTGTATTTGGGGGTAAACTGTGTGCCTACAGCCTCAGTTTATTGAAAAAATAAATAAATGGGGAGGTCAGGGATGAAGTGTATGAGTTTGCTCGTGTGTTTTGGTTGGGAATCTGTGACTACATTTTATTTTGCAGGTTTTTAAGAAAGGCTGCAGCAGTCTCACAAGGGATGTTGTTGAACAGGAGATGCTTGCCTGTGGTAGCATGAATGGTACTAATTTGGGGTGCTTTCTGTTATCCAGCCCAATGCTAAAAAATCCTCATCTTTCTGTGTAAGGGCTGAGGATCATTTTTCTGCCTTGTGATAATTCTTCAGGAAAGCTGGAAGCAGTTGATCTTCCAAAGTTGCTGGGTTTTTTTGTGCATTGTTGGCTCAGGAAAGCAAAAGCACTGAATTCAGGATTGTTGTCTCAGTGCAACCTTTGTGTGCCGCAGGGCTTCCCAAACTCTGCAGCCAGGCAGCTGACCGGCCTCTGCCAGCAGCCAGGCTTGCGGCTGCCAGCGCTACGTGTGCATGCATGAAAAGAGCTGCCTATTCTGACTGCTGCCTGCTCTGCCTCCTGCCTGACCTCCCGCATCTCCCCCTCTTGCTCAAATCCTCCTGTGAAGGAAGAAGTTGCTGCACGGCTGAGGAGTTGCACAGGCAGAGAGCTAGGGGCATATACTGGGATTTTCGGTTGTGTTATCCTGAGCTGGGAAGCTGTTTGTCCTCCTCCAGTATTCCAGGAAGCCAGCCTGAAAAGAAGTCCTTATCATGTGCTACAAGCCAGTCATGTTCACAAAGATCTCTTTGTAACACCCGTGTCTGTTGCATTGTTCCTCTCCAACAAAACTCCCCCACCAAAGCTTTGGCGTACTTGGCACTGCAAGTGCCAGGCTGGTAGTGCAAGGGGTGAATTCCTGCTTGTTCTTCCTGTCCTGCCTCCTGCATCCTCCTGCCCCATAGCTTTCCTCTTTCCTGCTATGATGGGCAGAAGAATGCAGGCAAAATGTGGTGGTGCATCCTCTCTGCAGTCCATGTTTTTCACTAGCTTCACATTATTAGGTGAGAAAAAGTCCTGCTGTCCAGACAGGTTTAGATTGCTTTGCCTAGTGTCAGACCTAGCAACTGGTCTCTGACCAGATGATGGTGAATAGGCATTTATTTTGAACACTGGCTGCTCAGCTTACAGGGAACTGAAACACTAACCTCTTCATCATACTGGAGGGTTTTTAACACTCATATGGAGGGCTCCTTGTTGTGTTTACAAACTATACTGCCAGGCACCTGGAAGCATTTGACAGCTTTTTAGCCTAATGCACTGGTTTCTGGCCACTGGGGCAGGACACAGAGTCAGGAAAATGGACTCTGCTATCAGCATAGCCAAAGGCTGTACCTTGAGATTCTGTTGCTAGAGGCTTTACCTGAATCACCATGCAATATTGTTAATGCTCTCTGTTTTTTTCTAGGCAATCTTCCCTGCATGTATTCCCTACAATTTTCACTACCTTAGAAGAAAATCAGGAGAGTTTTCCAACAATATTTCTGTTGAAGTTGCCTTGTATTTTATAACTGGCTTAACATGGAGGTAACAGAGGTAGGGAACAGTAAAGACCCTCTCTCTTTCATCCTCTCTGCCTCTGCATTTCAGTCCTGAAAAGTCCCTCTAAGGCATCCATCTGCTCCTAGAAAACTCCAGTCAAACACCTGTGAGCCAGATGTAAACACTGCATAGTAGGTGTCATTTGTGATCCAGCCTTAATACAAACCATACTTAGAAATGGCTCCGTAAAAAAGAGAAAATGCATAGCACAGGTAAGTAGCACCTCTTTTCTTATTTTATATTTCCTTTTATCTTACTTGCTTTCATATCTATGGTATGGAGGACACTTTTGTATGGCAGGATGAATAGAAGCTGAATTTCATTAATCTGGCTTCAGTGTATTAGAAGTAAGTGCTTAAGTCATGTGCTCAGTTTAAACATTTAACTGCTTACCTGAATAGGGATACTCTAGTGCTATTATTTACCTTCACTAACCCTAGTGGCTAGCCTGGCAGGCTGGCTAATTCTCTCTTTGATATTTAACTTGGTGCATGTAGAACTACATAATCTAAGACTTTCTGATAGCAAATCCCTTTAAATGCTGCAATCCCTGGGCAGCGCAGACTTTGCAAGGGCATTGCCTTATAGCAAAGTACCTTCTGAAGACCCCTCTAGGTAAGGGTAATGTGTCTTGCCTTTGATACATCAGTGTTACAGGCTGCAGCTGTCCTTGTTCACCCCTCCAGGGCTGGCTTTTCACTACTTGCTTCCCATTACATTTTCCATTTTTGAACACTCTGGGTTGATATCCAAACCCCCTTTTTTTGTTGTTTATTTTTATTTTAAACTTGCAGCTTCTTGCCTTGTCCAAAGACCGCTATTAGCAACTGTAAGGACTGCACTGACTATTTTCCAATAGTCTGTATGCCTTCGCCGACAACTTCAACAAATATATTGAATTTCAATCTGGGTCATGATAGTTTATAATCTCACATTTTATAATCTCGCATTCCAGGCAGTTACAGTGTGATTCTCCTGTCATTGCAAGTTATTCACATTTTTAGCAGGCTGCTGAATAGTTCATGCTGTGTCAGGTCATGCTGGTTTCTCTCTAGTAGTTGCATGATAAGCCCCCAAGGAAATATAATCTGTAAAACAGACTCAGACTGGATGTTAAATCAAGGTTATAAAAAGGTTTGCACCTTCTTTTCTTAATTTTCTTTCTTTTGATTCCTTTGCTCCTTTTCCTTCTTTTCTGTTTTTTCCTCCTTTCTTTCTGCCTCCTCTTTCTTCATACCTTTCTCCTTCTATCCCTGCCTCCTTCTAGTTCCTCCCTCCACATCTAGCATGTATCTGTTTTCATTTGTCATAGAATCTTCAGGAAAGAAGAAAGCCTTGAGGTTCTTCTCACCCACCATCAAGCAAAGTTGCTGAAATGAACTTGTATCCTCAAGAAGTAGGATCAAAATGTAAATGATAAATAAAGGCAAAGTCAATACACTGCTTTTTCAAGCCAATCTCAGATAAGTGGAGTACCTTTAAGTATACTTTTAGTGCTTTTCTAATCAGAACTCAATAAAGCACTATGGACTTGATGCTTACAGCCAATTGCTTCATGTTTACTTTATAAAACAAATAGCAGCCATTAACTGGTATCCTTAATTGTATCCTTACAAAACTCTTAAGGGCCAAATAAAAGACATATCTAGATATAACAAGCACATGTCTATCAGGTAGGTTTGCACATGCATGTAGTCCTAAAGCAGCCACCCAATATAGAAGTAAAAGAGGGCTAGAGACCTTGTCAATGCTTCCTTTATTTGGGAGATTAGTTAATAGTGGTGGTCTTCTCTAAGGGTGCATATTCTGCCATCTCTGCGATGCTGTTTCCATGGTATCACTTTGGCGACAAGTCCTGAAGAGGTGGGGAGAGACCGGAGTCGAGTTTCTGCTGGTACTATCGCACGTAAACATGAATCTACTTAATCTTCAAATGTCAAAAGAAAATGTAGAAATGTTTGGCTCGGCTGGCAATACCATTTGTAGTTTGGACACTTGAAAGTTAACGATTCACTAATACAAGCCTTTCATGCCTTATTTGCTTTTACTATCTCCCTGTCCTTTTCCCATCAAACACTCTTCAATCCAGTAATAAGTTGAATCATTTTTGTTTCTGTTCCAGGAAGTTCTAACAACAAATTTCAAACTTTAATGGGAAGCAAGAAATGGTGCAAAGGAATACTCCAGCTTGGAATTTTTTTCTTGAGAGCAAATTTGCAGAACAATGTTTGGATAACTTAATTTATAAGGACATAACAGAAAATGGAAGATGACATTTAAACATGTTTAGTGCCTGGGTAAATTCTTAACATGAAAAAACCACTTTGGCTTTCTTTGAAATCCCTGCATTAAGACTAAGTTTCACTAATAAGAGGAGAAAATTAAAAATTAGAAAAGAGCCATAGAGAATTTGGTTTTCTCCATCCAGAAAGACGAGTTTTCATTTGGAAAGCAAACAAGAAAGAAAGTAGACTTTGCAGGGTTGAGTAGCCCTTGTTAACAGGTACTGGCACCATACTTGAATCTAAATGAGAACTGTAGATTGTATTGGTCTGTATGTTCAGCCTCTGCAATTATGCTTCAAAGAGGGGAAAAAAAATATGCCACCTCTGTATTAAATCTAAAAGCTCTCGCTTGTTTTGGGAAAAGGAGTGCTATGGTATAGTACAGATGGACCAAATTAAAAGAAGTCACAAAATGATTCCCAAAAACTTCCAACCCTGCACCCACCTCTCCAGATCTAGGCATATATAAATGACCAGCTGTTTTGTGATGTCACAACCCCATAGCCTGCTGAAGGCAGTCACTTTCTGGTCCCTGACGTTTGGTGCCTAGGGGGTGGCTGGACAGTGCAGGCATCCTATGGATGCACTGGAAGGTGGCATAACCCTTTTCTTACCTACCTTCTTGAGCTGTGGGACAACTGCCTTCCTGAGAAAGCCCATTGTTGCCTAACACAAGTCAGAGCTGCTCCAACCCTCTCCCTACATTTTCCTTTCTCACATGTGGTTTCAGTGGCACTGTGCAATCCATCGCCATCCCAGATTGGGTTTTGTATAGAGATCTGTATCCTTCCTCCACTAATACTCCTTTTTCTGTTTTTCTCCTGTTATTAATTACATTTGTTATAGTCTTGTGTGAGGCATTTTTCTTTTTATGTTATTCTCCTTTTTATTATCCCCTCTGAGGGTGGGAGAGGGAGGGGGCTAATAGAGAGAAATACTGCTCTCTGTTTCAGGTGGGTTTGCCCTGAGCCTGAAATGGAGACACCCACAGAAGGGCTGAAGGGGTTGTTCATCCCCCTGCCCTTGCATGAGTTGAAGACAGGAATTAAAATTTTCAAATGAGATTCAAAAGCCCCTGATGTATCTTACCTTTCAGTGCTGAAACATTCACAAAGCCAAGTAAGGATTTGTTATTTATCACGAACCTTCACCCTCTAACCCCAGATATAAAGTCAAACTATTTGAGGGACAGAGGTCCCTCAGCAGTGATGACAAGGGATACTCCCAAGTCACTGCAATTAATATGACTTTGGTCTGTGCCTAAAAACCACTGCTCTACACAAATACTGTGTTTATAAAGGATTGGAAGTACAGGATCCTGATGCCTTAGGTACCATGCTTTAGGTACCTGGACAAACACAGCACGGCAGCTGCAAAGTGATTCTGGGATTGCCCCATCCCTGCCATCACAGCCCCAAAACCCAAGCCTGTTTCACCAGCTTCTTCTGGTACCAATCACTGTTTTTTTCTCTGCCCCTTTTTAAAGATGACCCTTGTCCATCTAGAAATTACTAATGAACAGTTTGCTTTTGGGACCCACCACCAGTTAGATGGCAACTCTGGAGCTTCAGAGGGACTTGGACATAGTCATGTGTGTTAGTGAGAACTAGGACTTGTCTCTGCAGGTGATGCTCCTGCACGTTCCTGTGCATCTGGGAGGGTGATGGTGTATTGCTTCTGGTGGACTTCGACCAGTTGAAGATTTGCAAATTAATTTGCTGTCGACTGGTGGATTTAGTTCTTATTTTTAGATTTCGGATCCTTTGTACACACCAGAATTACCAGACATGCTTATCATCTTCTGGATATTTGTACTTTTTATTTGGTAGCATTATGTTGACAACAGACAACCTTTTCATTTAAGGCCATACAAATGGCCTGGGTGGAGCTGTTTATTCAGAAAAGAAACTATCTTACTAACTGTCATAGATTAGATATATTTGTGCTGGCCACAAAAGTTACAAAATTCTTTACTTATTCTCTTTTGTGATCATCCTGTGTCCAAGACAAGGTGGTTATGTACATAAATTAAATTTTATATAGTCTTCCAAATTTCATAGCAGGTGGTGGTTTTGTCTTACTATACTGTAGATGGAAGACATTGGGATCAAAGCATGTCTCCCTGCACAGGAGGACACCTTATAGTCCTTACATCCATTGGTATATACATTGGTGCGATGTTTGTGGCAAACTCAAAATCTTTCCACATATTTACAATCATTTTCAATTAACATATCTGAGTCCCAGTCCCAAGGTTACAGGCTTAGAACAATACCAGTAAGTCCTACTTCCTTCTCTGTGAGGTTTGTCTTGGAGGCAGCCAGCTGGGGTGGCCCAGAAGATAACCAAGGAGTGGGCTAACACCTGTGCATCATGCAAAAGCAGGAAACCACACCTGAGCTTGCTGCATCAGCATCTTCTAGTTTGCAACATGACCAGACCCTCACTACCCTTCCTGTATCCTTCAACCTTCAAAGGTTTTTTTAGGACTGAAAATTTTTACTTTTCCTTTGCTCTCAGGGCTGTGGAGAGACACCTTGTGCATGATGCATTAAATGCTGATCTCCAGGCAGGGGTCTCATTTGTCATTTTGTTGGAGGTGTCTATAAGAAATTTCATTTTTAAGCTTACTTGCACAGTGGTACAGGGTCAAGGATTCTTTAAAGGTTTCTTCCTCTTTCACAAAGTCTTTATTAAAATATACACACCACGAGCACTAGTTAAAGCTGCCTACAAGCCTTGTCAGCTTTCTGATGCTGCTGGTATGTTCTCCATACAGGTCGCCATAGCAAGTACACTTTGCATCAAGTGGGATAGATGTATCAGTAATGATTGCAGCTCTACCAGGATCTATCTGCACCCTCACTGTGCTATTGCCCCTGCCAGGCATGTGATTTCTGTTGCATGGAGTTGGCAGTCATTGTTAGCTTTGCCGCAGCCCCAGTAAACTGAACAATTTCCCAAGCTCAGGTCTGTAGATACTCTTCTCTTCAGAGAACAAGATTATGTATGAAGACCAGAAAGCTTTATGTAGTCAAAAGGTGGGTCTTCTTCAGAGGTTTCCTGAGAAACACGTCCACTTACCCTTACCAGACAATGAGGCAAGGACATCTCTGAAATGATGATGCTGAATGTACACAATGTTTCAATACTGGCTCCTGCCCAAAAGCACTGCCTGATGTGTCAGGTGTAGTGTGTAGCATTAACCACTGAAAGCTATTCCCCTCTGGGAGGAGAGGAAAATGTGCTCTGTTCACGTACTGACTTAATTTTCCTTATTAGTTAAGCAAGCAACATTTCCTCCTGTGGATGGATGTGGAGTCCCTCTAAGGATAACTTTCTCCCTGGACTGCTGATTCCCAGAGCAGTGCACATGCAGCACTCACCTGGGGTTTGGGGGGAAAGGCTCCAGCCACCCCCCCCGGAGTGGGGATGGGGAGGGTGAGGTGTTTTTGAGCTCTATTCTGCGGTTTGCAGAGACCATCTCTATTCCCTGGAGTCCCTCATCCTTTCCCACTATTGTTTTGACTTCAGTGCATTCACCCTGGGGGTGAGATCAAGGATGTGACATTTTAGAAATCCCTGACACTATTATAAGCTCTCTTTTTCATTTGCACATGCCTTTATCTCCTTCTGTGGGGAATAGTTCTTCTGAGCCCTTCCTTTTCTTACTTCATGCTGCCTGTGCTTTTCTTTCAGAGCTCATAACCTCATCAGACACCTTATCAGTTTGTGCAGCTCTGTCCAGCTGAAAATTATATTCATATGACTACAGGCTGGCTGTCCTTTCAGCTTGTGCCACAGCATTTTTCATGGCTCTTGTGACTAAGCTTGTTCAGTCTAATGGTGCTGTCACAATCCTCCTCACCCATGATGTGCACCATAGGTTCATGCTGACAACATAATCTGTTGTGATTCTTACATTTTACATCTTTCCCCAAATGCTGGGCACAGCTGTAGCTTGCCAAGGTATGGGCATCAAATGTGGTCTTTCAGTGTCTCCCAGTGCAGTAGACCCAGGTTGTCCTTCCATTTTAGGGCTTTTTTCAGAGTCTCTTCCCATCCTTACATCAGTCTGTTCTGGCTGACTTCCTTCACTTGGCAAATCCTGATTCCTTTCTCCAGAGTTAATTCTGCTTCCTGCAGTAGCCTCTCTGCTCTGCCCCAGGCAGCAATTGCAAGGGAGGTTCTTGCCAAGGTCTACTCCTGAAGTTCCTGAGACTAGCTTTAACTCTGCCACATAAGGGCAAACTTCCCTTTTTGTACCCTCTATCTGAAAACCTCTTATTTATCATTTATTTCAGCTTTTAGATGAAATACAGGACTCACATTCCTACAATGGTTTCTTTGCCCAGCAGAACTGATTTGGAAAGAGCTCTTGGAATGGTTCTTTCTCCTGCCTTTTTCTGGCAAACTCTCTTACCCTGACTGTGCTCACTTGCAGTACACCACAGTTTACACCCTCTTCTGGTGACCTCTTCAGCTCCAGCATGTTTCAGCTTTGTCAGGTCTTTTGTTACCTCTGGTCTTACATAAAGAATGTTTTCTTAGTTTGTTTTTCTCTCGAGGATGTGGGCTGCTGTCCTTGCTACCCAAAAAGTTCCTCTGTTGTCTTGCTTGTCACAGCCCAAGCTGGGGCTGAGGAGGATGGTGAACCCCTTGGCTTTCCATGACCTGTCACCCTTCTGTGCCTTGAGCATCTTCCTGAAATCAGCAGGGTCCCAGGAGCTTGAGTAGCTGTGGAGAATGGCAGGTGCTTGGTTATGCACAGCATTGGACCTGCAGAGCATCTCTTCTTGTAGAGATTAATCCAAATCACTCTTTTCTAAAGGTAGTAATGAGGCAGTGGTTTAAAGTGCTTTTCTCAAGTTCAAAGGTGCTTATATTTATAACCGTATGAGTTTTACTCTCTATCTGTACCTGAAGTCTGGTCTGATTTACACATTGTTTGAGGCATGTTCTGTATCAGAAAGATGTTCTTGCTTTTACATGAAAAAAAAAAGCCCCAACATAAAAAACCTGTGTAAAATGCCAAAACTTCACTCACATCAAAATCCATAACAAGATCTATTTAATTCCTTTATAGAATGGTGGAATAATTAAGTTCATATGTCCATTTGTACTGAATAAACTGAAGTTCACTAAGGAAGTTCAGTGAGCTTCACCTCTACTGTGGAGAGCAGAAGGTAAAGCATCCAGCTGTCAAGGACCAGGCAGTGGTGGTACAAAACTTGCATGTAGTGCAAGGTCACAGGATGCACTAAAAGCCACAGAGCATTGCCAGCTCTCATTAGGTGAGGATCCATCCCCTGGGCTGTGTCCTTCTACAGTCTGAATTGCAGCAAGCCATCTCCTGCAGTTTGGTATCTGCCTGTATAGGCATACATTGCACTGAAGACGGGGTCCATATTCAACTGTGTACGGACACGTCCTCATGGCTCTGCTCCTACCAGCTGCTGGGGCTCCAGGAATGCATCTGAGTTTAAAGGGACTTGTGTGTGTGTAAAACAAAACAAAACAAGCATGGATTTTGGTGCAATAGAAAGCTGCCCACGGTTAGTACCCAAAAAAGGACTTGTTTCTGGCCCTCTTTAGGAGGTGGAAATTTTAACTGAGGATGTTTGTGAAGCTGGGATTTCAGTGAATGGGCCAAAAATTATTGTTTATATGAAGAGGCATTAAAATGCACAGGTTTTGCAGTTGAGGGTGCAGTCTGAGCATATGAACATTCTACCATAATGGCTTTTGTCCTAATACTAACTTAAACAGTTTCCTAAACATTAACTTGAACTTGCTCAAGGGAAGGGCCTTTCTTTGCTTATAATAGTTTCACATGAAGTACAGCATGCACATTGAAGGGTAACTGGAGTTAATGTCAATTATGAATCACCAATTTCCTGCTCTAAATAGCATTTCTTCTCAGCAACTTCACATATGGCAAAGCTGTCCTGCAGTTTTAACCCAAATTGTTTGGCTGAGACTGAGTTTCATTTAATGTTCCCTTTTTAAACATGAGGGTTTGCACAGGGAGTGGCCACACAAAGCTGGATGGTAGACAAATTAATTTGTTTTAATTTTTCATAGTAAATAGCATAGAAAACGTTTTCCACCACTTTGATTATTGCATCTTTACTGCAAGAAAATCATGTCATGTGGGTAATGGCAGGATATTGCAACAAAATACTGCTGACATTACTAGTATCTGGCTGTATCTTGCCAGGCCACTTTTGCTGCTCTAAGTGAATTTATGTTTTTTTTTTCATTATTATGGAAATATATTCAAATCACAGTCCTAATCTGATATTATACAGAGGAAGGCAACCATGCCCTTCTCAATTAAGTGGAGATACTCCTGTCACCTTAGTATTTTCCATCTCTTGTGCAAACTACCCTAGAAATGAAGATATAGTTTGACCCTCAGCAATATGCAAGCTACAAGGAAGCCCTCAGCATCTGACATTTGTTGAGGGAAGCTACTTTAAATCACATTTAGAAACATTAACTGTGAGTTGGTACCTAGGAAAAACTGCCAGTTGTGCCACTAGACTCTGTTTAGGATTTTCTGACAAACTCTGACCTCTTGAGGAACACAGGACAGGAAACAGCAGAAATGTTATTGTTTGGTTATTGTTTGGGGTTTGGGATGGTGGGGTAGAGATATCAACTTTGGTGCTCAAGGTGCACCATATATCACCCACGTGGTAATGTGACAATGAAATGCTGGAGAAGAATGGGAGAAATAGTCAGAGACACAGCATACAAGCTGTATCCGAAGGTCCCAAACTCTGCATTGGAAAGCTGGGGAGTATGGTTGCAACTCCCCCCTACAAGAGAGTAGGGTTAATACATCTTGCTTTTAGTCATGGTTTGGGGATCCTGTAGGACACCTCATAACTGATCTTTGATACTTGGATAAGGATTTGACAGACTACAGATCTTCATGGAGCAACTCTTTCTACCTCTAACAGATGGAAGAAATACACTGCAGATTACATACTGCACATCAAATGCCATTATCCCACACTGTTTGACACAAAACTTTCCCTGAAGCCTTGGCAAAAAGCAAGATATTTAGCATTGACCTGTGTACAACTGTAGATATCTGGCATGTTATGTATCTACCCTATACGCTTATAAAATAATGTGAAATGGACTTAAAGACAGGCTTCATCTGCTGTAGACAAGGTATCCAACAGCTGGATGACTATATCTGAACCAGTCACTCTTGGACCCCATTGTTATAAACAGAGATAAATAGATATTGTTAAATGTAACTCATCACCAGCAAGTGAACAGCCCTTTAGTAGTACCTGTTTGTGGTTGTCACTGACAGTAAGAGGAGCCTAGAAAAGACTGAGATATCTGACTTCAGGAAAGGCGGATAAATCCCACAAGTGTCTGCAGAAATGTTGATCCATATTGTGGAGACTCAGAGAAGCACAGTAACTTTCCTCTTTCTCCATTAGATACCAAGTAGTGGCAAAGGACACCAGAGAGGTGTAGCCAGTCACTCCAAAGGTTATGGGGACAGGGACTATTATGGACATAGTCTCTTTGAGGAGAAAGTTACTTTACCTTGCAGCAGCCAGAAAAAAAAAAAAAAAAAAAAAAAAAAAAAAAAAAAAAAGACACCTTTAAGCTCTTATTTATGGTTTTCTTATAGGATTGAGTTGACATTTTTGCTGCCTGCTCTCTCATTGGCTTTTCAGCCAGATGCCCATTTTCATCTAATTTTAACAGTGAGGTAGAGGCAGAGAAAACTAAGTTTCAGAAGAATTTATTGGGCATTTAAGGAGCTGTGGTGCTTAGGCAGGAGCATTGCATCCTTTTGCTGTCCTGCAGAAGAAAACTGAAGCACCTGTAGTTTGGCAGTCTCAGGAGGCAAGGAGCCATGGCGTGCTGGATGATAGCATGTGCTTGCTAACCAGTGAAGACATGCTGCCCCTTTCTCAACTAGCAGTCCTGTAGGGGCTTTAAAAGCAGCAGACAATTTTGTGGGAAGGAGCAACGGGAAAGGTGAAGAGATGCAAGGGTCAGAGAGTTGAAGGTAATGCAGAGGCAAAGACTGAGTAGCCAGTGTTTGCTAAAAATCTCTCCTTGGTATATCACTTTCCTTGCCAAGATCTTCACCTGTCTTTTTTAAGCACTGATACTCCAGCATCATTTGTGCCTTGTAGGCAGCACGCTGCAGGGGAGCCCTACCTGACCCACTACTCCCTCTTGCTGAAGGAGCCAAGGGGTCACTAACTTCTGGTCCTGCTGTAACCACATTTTCAAGTCAGTGTAAAGTCTGAGTATAGTCCCTGGGCAATCTGTCTTTCTGACTTCTGTCGTAAAATGAATAAGCAAATAGTTCAGACCAAATTTTCAGAGTCTTCTCCATAGCAGCCTTAGATGAAGTGAACTCTAGATGAAGTGATCCTTGCTGTAATAATGCTGTATTGTGCAAAGCACTAAATAAACATTTCCAGATACTGTGTCTTAAAAACACACAGTCATGGATGCATATAAACATGGAAAGAAGAGGCCCATTTATGTTACAGAAGAATATATATGTCTAGCTGTTTAAATATCCTTGTAATAGGAATCTGAGGTAATGCACAGCAGGGATAAAGAAATGAAAAAGGTCGAATGTCTAAACCGACTTTTGTGCCACCTACTCCTGCATTAATGTATGTCAGTGTGTAATTTTATTTATTGGGAATATTATTTACCTAATAAGGAATTTGATTATTAAACTGATAGAAAATACTTCCTCTAAGAGTTCTGGGTACCTCTGGTCTGCACAAAGTGTATATCCATTATATAAGTATTATGTTGCTTGTTACTTTACACTCTCATTAAAATACTTCCATTGTCACATTCCCAACTATGAAAATAATATCTATAACCAAGCCCCAAATATAAACCACCCTTTATCAATTCAATAATGGAACAAAGCATCATCCTTCCCTAAACTTCTTCTATACATCCTAGACCCTCTAACTGCTTGCAGCATTAGTGCGCATATTTAGGTCTGTGCATGAGTATGTAACACTTAAAAATAGTCCTTGCATGTGTACTCCATTCATGGTGTTTGCAAACACAACTAGCAGATTGTCCTGACAAAATGTTTGCTGATGTGGAGATCTGTCATCCACTGCCTCAGAAGGTAAAAATTGCCTGTGGAAGACTACAAAATTTTCCATCACTGGAAATTTTCCAGCCCTTCAGCTGAAAACAAAAATTTGACTTTGTTGCAGAAGTCTGAATGCATTTCACAACATGCTCAGGATGGAGAGGTGAAATCCTGCTCCTCTGAGGAAGCAACACTATGCTAGATGATGCCAATGAGGCAAAGAATTCGGTCCCACTGAATTGCAGGTAATGGTAGTACAACACTTTTCCAAGGACAAACATGAATCATACGGTGGTGGAATAAGGAAACCTGAAAGTTAGGGTTGCAGGTCTGCAACACAATTCACAGGGATGGAACCAGGGAAGTTGGTAGAAGTGTATGATGAGGTGAGGTGGATATCTACCTCTTCAAAATTACAGCTAGCATCCTTGAAGGAGGGATTTATCTCACCTACTTTTAGTCCAACAGAGACAGCAGAATATACTTGTTCACAGAGAGAAATACTGTTATTGATGCTGACCTAAAACTGTCCTGAACTGTAAGTAATTTGGGAAGGAAACTCAATTTGCTGCTGGGAGAACCTAAACTTATTTTTTAGGCAAGTACTCTTAAGTGAGATAAACTCCCTCTGAAGGGAGCTCAGATCAGAACTGATGGGAGGAGGATACCTTAGACCTTCTGGAAATCTTATCTAATATTTAGGGTCATCTCAGGTATCTATCTAATCATCTTTGAAAACTGAGCTCTGAGCTCCTGTGCCTTCCACTTTAATTTGCTTCTTCTAAATGACTGGGTTTATGGGTAGGATTAAGTCACAGTGGTTGAGAGAGGCTGAAGATTTATGAACAGCTATGAAAAAGTTATGGGCCATAGAGTTCTTGAGGTGAGCGGGGGCTACATTTGATGCTTCTACTTTTGTGCCTGTGATCATGTGTAAGTTCAGAAGGCCACAAATGAGAGTTTCTAAGTCACCATCCTCTGAGGTCAATTAACTGTCAATTAATTTCCACTTACTGCCAAATATGGTCTTGAAGATGAAGATAAAAAATTGAGAGACAATAAAAAAAAAAAAAATTAGTCCAATATCTGAAGATTTTCCTGTGTTAGGAATTTGCAGCTGTGGCAGCAAACTGTTAAGCATTACTTTTCAAACATACTGCTTTTTTGAGGTATTACTGATAATTGTTGAATTGTTGAATATAAGTACACTTAGCACCCAAACCCAATTGATACAGATATTGTCACCTGTAGATCACACACTGATAAGAAACCTAAGTTGCACAAGTAAAAAACTTTAAAATAATTTTCAGTAAGGACTGTGAGTAGGATATCTACCGTCTCTCCTGGAGGATTTCATCCAGGAGCTGCTTTGCCAGGCTTTCATCTTGCACATGGAAGGTCCTTAGTGCAAAGAACTGGACTATGTGAGACACTTTCTTGCCCATGGAAAAGGACAGACAGACGGCAGCATAATGACCAAAGGACCAATAGCCTTAGTGTTAAAAGATGGTGTTGGATAAATAAAAAAAAATATTGTGTGTAGTCTATATGTTTAAGGTAAGTGCAGTACCAGAGCATCAGTGACATTTCAGCCTGTGGTTACAATGGCACCTGTGGGGGAGGCAGAAAGCTGGTACACACATGGTCAAGGAGAGAAACCCAGTGTTGACTTGAGAGGAAAAACAATATAAACACTGAATATGAGGGCAAAATGTGCAGTGAAACTCACATTCTGAGAATCTTGGTCCTAAGTGGATCATGTTTTTTATGCCATCAGCCAAACCTGTCTCTACAGCAAAGCAAGCCAAAGAATGTCTCCTTTATTGTTTCTGTGATGCTTACTTATCTACAAGCCATTCTCCTTTTAGATTATTCTATTTTTGAGGCATAATTTCCATCTGTTGTTTGATCTTATACCAGATAAGACATTTACCTAATAACATCATCCATCAAATACCAACTTTTAGAGTTCAAACACATTTGACACAGGACCCCATCCATCTGCTGGCCAGTGCTTCTGAACAGTTCCAGCCCGTGAATGGCCAGTTATGTCGCCTAATTTTTAATTAACTGGCTAAGGTCTGTGCTTCCTGTAATGCTGCAGGATGAGTATAGACCACTCAAAAGGGAAATAAAACGTACTCCTTTGTGAGAGCAGAGAATAAGGTTTGGTGCATCCAGAGCTTGTTGGAAGTGCGATTTTCCAGTGGATGGAGTCTTCCGTCGGCCCTTCAAGGATTTTTTTTTTTTTTTTTTTAATAAAACCACAATATTTGTATAAAAGGTTTGAAGAATAACCATTTTCAAATTTGGTATTCTTCAGAGGATGGCGGGTTAAGCAGAAAGACAATATTTGCTCGTGTGAGCAAACTTCTGAATGTATTTGAGAGAAACTTCCGAATTTCAGGGCAGGTTATCGAAACATCAGAACTTCAGATGTTCAGACAAGTGTTTCTACAGAAGATGAGTGTCTCCTTACCCAACTGGAGAGCCAGGGGATGTCATATGATTTAGATGACCAATTGTAGTAAAGCAGCACAGCTTGAATTAAGGATACCTGAGATCAATCGCAGTTAAAAAAATTCTAAGAGAAGACTGTCAGAAAAAAGGAGATTAATGAGTAATCCAGGGAAAAGGTAGTTTTTCTATGGATATTTTCCAAGTGCAAGCAGATATCAAATTTTTTAAATCATTACTTTCATATTCTTCACTTGGCTCTGTTACATTGCTTCTCATTGGTTTGCTTTCTTGCACACAGTGCATTTGCTAGGAAGGAATTTGATTAAGGATTTGTATTCCACTGGTTTACGTATGCCACAGCATGCATATCTCCAGATCCAAAACAACAACAACAACAACAAAAAGCTCCTACATTTCCTCCTATTTCCTGCCTTGCCAATAATAATAAGTCCCTGCAGAGGGGAGCTTGGCTGGTGGTGTTTTGTGATTTCTCAGATAACAAGAGCTTCACATTTCTGTGGAATTCCCATTTGCCAGTGAGCTGCTGCTGCCGCTGCCCTGATTGATATATGACTGCAATGGCACTTTTCCATTTGACATTCCCCCTCTCTCTCTCCCCCTCTCCCTCTCTCTTAACAACAGCCCTAACTTTTGTGTGTTGCAAATATAAAAGGCAAGCCATGTGACAGAGGGACAGAAGAACAAAAGCATTTAGAAGTAACAGGACCTCTTTTTAGCTCTCTGAAGAGTTTGACTGGAGGAAGGAACAGTGCATTTGCCAAAGGTAAGCACACACATAAGAGATTCCTTCAAACTTTGAGTATTACATGGACTTAAACTGAGCACAATTTTTAAATCAAAATATGTTGATGTGGTATTAGCACAGCTCTAGTGCCTTTGTCTCCTTCTTATCCTTATATTTTTTAACTGTGTCTCCTGTCTAAAGGATGCCTGTATGCAGTCAAATAGGTAGACCAGTGTACTTTTAAGCAACTTAGTTGAACATCTATCCTTGTGACCATGCCAGGCTCATGTCTGAAGATCCTAGCTGTATGGCTTTGGAGTGAATGGGCATGCTGGACTCTGCCTTGAATTCCACAAGAGAGTGTCGGTATCACCAGCACCCTCTTTGTCCCATTACAATAGGGCTCTATGAACACAGCCTGCTAGTTTAAAGCTGGACTGTTTACTTCTATCACTGCTTATGCATGCTGGTCTTTTGCCAGTCATCTGTCAGAGTGCTTAGAATAATTTGAAACAACAGGCAATATTTATTTCTAGCTTTGTGTGTCATGCTTTGCAGGAGCGCTCTTAATTTGCACATTATTACTTATCTAAACTTCTGGGAATCTTTACTATGGACTGGACAACACTGGTTATGGATTAGGACAGATTTAATATACACTCTTGATTGGCTGAGACCTACGCGGAAAGCGACGGTGTTTGCCTTCGCGTAACGCCAAGGGGTATATTTAGTCAGTAGCCGACCCCCTCAGCGTGACTCGTAATGCAGTGTGGCTGTGAAGTCAGTAGCTGACACGGGAGGATGCTGCAGGACCCCAGACCGCCTGCTGAAGGAGAGAGGGAGGCTCTCCTCATTTGCTGGCAGATCATTTTGCTGTGTGTCAGCGTCAGAGGCATGAGCAGAACTGTTCTCTGTGTCTCTGGGACAAAAGAAGAGTTTCACTGTTATGAGCCCAGCGATAAAGTGTCAGTGTAGCGTAACCGTGAGACGCGGGAACAGCCGCTGCCGGGAGACAGCCCAGCTGAGGAAGAAATCCCTGTCTCCCTGCTAGGATTCAGGTGAGTGAATTAATCCTATAAATGTTCATATGAATGAGTCCAGCGGCAAATACAACAGAGTAATGAAGACGAACCATGTGAAGAGCAATGTCAGTACTATGTTAGCTAACTGCTGCAGTGTCAGTGAAGCAGGCTCGCAGAGAGTGTGTGTGTGTTGGGGGGTAATATTCTCGTGGCAAATCTGAATCTGCAAAACAGTGTATGTGGACTGACTCTTGTGGGACTGTCAGGCAGATTTCTTGTCCTGTTCCTCAAGTTCATTTAAATTTCTCCTGTAACCTCCCGACAATACATCTTATTTGTTTCTGCTTGGGACAGATGGCATGACAAGTAACTTGTTAGGGTTTCTGCAGCTCTTTAAAGATGAAAAATTGTTTCCTAGATGCTAGATGTTACTAAGAGTTCCTAAAGCCTTGTAGCTGCCCCAGTGGCTGAGAAATCTGCATATTGGAAAAGGACAAGATAATGATTATTTAAAACCAGCAGTGGAGACAAAGTCACTGCAAATTAGTTCATTATTGCAAAGTTATTTTCTAATAAAAGCAACCCAGTTGCCTGGTGGTGTCAATAAATGTGGATATAATAATCATAGTGCTGTTACTTGTTCCTCCTCAAAAGAATATGTACATTTTAGGACCACCTTTTTTTTTTTTTTTCCCTTTTCTTTTTTCTTTTTTTTTCTTCTTTTGGATTACTAGTGATGCTGATTTTTGCTTAGTCTGTGGGACGTTAATTGTATCTGCAAGCAGTTATATATGTGAATAATTATGAATAAATGTGAGTAATTACTAACCAGCTTGAATCAGGGGTTCCCAATGTGACATGCTTTTGCTAGGATAATGAAATCTTATTTGCAATACTTCTATTGTAATAAATAAATAAAAGCAAATGTGGAAGGAATAGATATTTCAAGCTTACAATATAAAATGCAATTTTATTTAGTGAAGGAGTAAAATTTGGGACTGATGCTGATTACTCTACTTAAACACTCAGATCTCTATCTGGAGGTGTCCCGTGTAGGTTTCCTGGGTTTGTGCAGCACTTGTTATCAGATGCATGGGTGCTGATGATTCCCCTTTTTAGAGCAGGATACTTTTTATGGACAGTCCTGTGTGTGGTTTACAATACCCCAGGTAGCTACCTACACGTGATTAATCTCAAAAAAAAGCCAGCTCCACCAGAACAATCCCTCACGTGCCACCAAGGCTTGTGATAGCATCTGTATGTTCTCACTTGCTTGAGTTGCCAGGATTGCAATCTCTTTTGATTGGGAGGAAGAGAGCCACCTCCTTGGGAGCTCACACTGATGCTTTTGGTGACTCATTTGATAGGGACTCCTGGTTTCCTTCTCCATTTCCCTTGGGGCTGACTTTGTTCCCTTCCGGGCTTGTCTGCTCTTACATGTGCTAGGAAGCATCCAACGTTGTTCTTGAACCTTGAAGGGAGTTGATTATCTGTGGTGCAAAATTTGTATGAAGCCACTGAGCACTGAGCCATTTGTTTTTACAACAAGTCTGGAGGGTCTTTCGTTTAACTGAAAGAAAGAAAAAAACCAAACAACTCCCTATTTTTTTTCCTTTCCCCAAATACTACCATTGTAATTCCAACTATAAACGTTAGATAGTTGTATTACAAATACTACAAATTCTTCTGCATCTAATGCCCTACTGAGTATGAGAAGAGACTTTTCTTACAAGTTTTAGAAAAGTTTTGCTACATGAGACTGTGCCACAGTCCTATGTTATTTGAGCAATCCGCCTCTTGAGCATGGCTGGAAGCAGCCACATCAAAGATAGACATAGACACCCTCTGGCAGGCAGCTACAGGGTAACTTGCTGTGGTGAAGGGTTTTTCCCTAACCCCATCGACTGAACTCTCAGAGTCCTAAGAGTTTAGAACCCTCCCAAAAATTCTTAAAAAATAAAATTCTTATGACTGTAACCCTCCCATACATAACAGGTCCTTATGCTGAGCCCAGCTGAACTTTTGCCCTCTGTGATATCTTGTTCCACTGGATCATTGATGGTTGTGTAAGCATGTGTTTCTTCTTTTCACCAATGTTAAATGTGTAATCTGCTAGCTCCCCTACCCTTCTCCACGTCCTGGTATCTCGGGATGGGGTGAGTTGCCATGCTCAGATCACTTTTTTTCTGCTATCTCACTTTCTGCTTGACAGCTCTTTCACTAAAGTTTCACTCAATGGCAGGAGAAAGATTTAGTTGGGTCAGGTTAGCTTGGATGCCTGAGTCTCCCTTGTCAAGAGCACCCCACTCTGCCCGTGCTTCTGTATATGCATATGAAGAGATGCTGCAGTCTCTGCTGAGTGTGATCAGCTGTTATTTCCTTTTTATATGTGTCAGCGTGGAACATATTAAAATTTCTCAGTAGTGGTATGTTAGGAATCCCTGTGATGCCCCACCTCTAACTTAGCAGAACAATAAAAGCAAGGTTGTAGTAAGCCTTTGAGCAGCTGGCTGTCTATATATTCCTTCTTTTTTCACATAATCTAATTCAGACTATTATCCGGGTAGCAGTGGCACTACCACTTCCAGACACCATCAGTCCTTGTCCTGTTTGCTGGAATTTCATTGCATGGCACGGAGATCCTTTCTACTGCAGATGAGAGTAGCCTTTCTTCTGATGTCAGGGAAATGGGTTGTTGGTGCCATGGAGACACTGGTCCTAGGAATTCCACCTCATTGCTATTTTTCAGCTTCTTTTTGTTATTTCTCTATTTGCATCAATCATTGTTACAGCTCACACTTGTCACATTTATGTGCTTATTATTACTGAGCTGCAGAGTGTGTCAATCTGACAGCGCGGAGGCAGCACAGGTTATGTTGCCCTTTAAGACATGTGAGTTGAGGATCTAAGTTAATGCCTCAGCTCTGGTTTGGCAAAGGTTAAGCATACCATGGCAGTGACAATCGCATTACTGTCATAGCAGCAGAGCTCAAAGAGAGTGGGACACAGAGAAATGCTGTTCCTCTTGTTAGAAGATATAAAAGCGTTACCATGAGCCAAATATTTAGGTTTCCTAATTATCCAAGGCTGAGGTATATGGATGATGGTCTGAATTTTGCATGTGTGTAAAAGAAGAGAGGATTTTCCCCTATGTCCAGAAAGGAGAGAACATCCCCTTCAGTCATGCATAGCATATCTCCAGCATGCATAGCACTCTTTTCTGGCCCCAGTGGCAGGAATGTCTTTGCTTAGTATTAAAGAATAAGAAACCCATTCCTCCCACTTCATCTATTGATAACTACAGTCCTTTGAATTCTCTGTAAAAGACTGCCCACCTGCTTGTAACACACTCCATCAGGTAGAGGACACATGCCTGAATGCCCTAGGCCTCTCAGCAACTTGTAATTTGGCCAAGAGTCATTTTGCCTCATGTTGGGTCATAAGACTGAAGTAGAGGTAATTACTGAAGCAAATCATATAGCTAACGCTTGCTGGGAATATTTGCACTTTAGCCAGCAGCCACCCTTGCTGGTTTGCCTCCTGAGGGGGATAGGGAGCCTTAGCTCAGCTCTGAGCCTGGTGCTTCACCAAGGAGTGATCTCATACAGCACCCTCTGTATGAGCAAGTGGAAAACTGTATTCCTCTCACTTTCTGTCCCAGACTCAAGACCATGACTTCTCCTACATTCAGCAAGACACAAGAATAAAGAAAGAATCCAAGGCTGGCATCACCTCACCATTAAATGTCTCTACTAGCTCATTAGAGAGAGATCCCATACATGCTCTTAATGAATCTATTTAAAGTTTCCTGGAAGCAGCAAAAGGAAAGAATAAAAATACAAGCACTCTTTTGTCCACCAGTAGTTATTCTTTGCGAGTGTATTAAAAACCTTTTCTCCATGTTGGCCGCCTGTGCCTGTCTGCTGGCAGGGTGCCAGCTTGCAGTACCCACTAGAGTTTGTTATTTCAACCGCCTAGCAGGATGGTGCTGGCAGCTGCCCCTCTTCTAGCTACCTGAAGGATTGGAAATATTCTTGGAAACTTCAAAAGGAGAGGGAAGCTCAGCCAGCTCAAGTGCTGTTCAGCTTAATTTGTTCCACCTCATGTATTGGGTCCCTGCCACATGAACACTTATGGGGGCCTTACACGAGCTGCCCCATCAAAGCCTGGGGAACCAGCTGATGTTCCCAGGGGTGCTTGCAGCAGTGACCTCTTTCATTATCTTTGCTGCAATCACTGTGTTGGGTTTTATGCTTCAAATACCATGGTCTTCCTGGTTTTTTTTTCAATATACTTACAGTCACAGGTATTAATTCCCTGAAATATTAAAAGACTTAGAGAAGCCTCACAGCAGAAAATTATGTGCAGGAGTTTCTCTCAACTACCATCAGCCTGATTGATATTTCTTACTACTGAGGTAGTGTCCGTTTTATCTTCTTGAGTATTTTTATGGGACAAAGCTCTGCAGTTGATGTCTGGCAGGCTCAGTTGGACAAGAAGGTGTGCTTCCCTCCTGTGGACACTCAGATGAAGAGGTTTAAGTCTCTTTTGAGCCTGTTCTCCTTTCTACTATCCTTTTCTTTCCCCTCCTTCCATAATCAGCTGACATCAACTCTGGCCAGAAGTGCAAGCTGTTTGTGTACCCTCCTTGCAGGCACATAGCGTCCTGCAACCTGCTGTGTAATGGGTGGATGGAGCTCCCATACAGTGGGTGAGAACATTCTCCTTAGTGTCAAAGGGAACAAGCTTCAGCACTGCTGGATGTCAGCAGGTCGAATGATCATCTGGCATAACAAGGCATTGGGAAAAGCATTTCACTTATTTAGACCTGTAAGGATCTCACTTAAAATATTTAGTTTGGTATTTCCCAGTCTTGGGAGGGGAAGAAACCTGTTCAAATGGTGCATGGAGGCATTTCATAACAACTGGCCTTCTCTGTGTTCACCTGCTGCCTTCTGGCTGCCACATGGCCATTCGGCAACTTTGTCAGGTGTTTTGAAAGGCGGCTGCAGAGCAGAACACTGATTTTGATATTATATATATGAGGCCAACTACTTCAGTGCTGGAACAGAAATGGCCACAGTGAAATAAATAGATGAGAAGATGACTACATTTTTATACAGAGCTAAAACATACACTGGAGCTGATAAAGCCTCTGAACTGATTCAACATAAACAAGGACTGGGCACAGCATCTTATGCTATCTCTCCTACTACATAAACTCTTCTCTTAAACTGCTTAGACAGTCCCTCACACAATTTTGACCCGCAGCACACAGTGCTTCCAAAGCAGTACCTGCACACAGTGCAGGCACTTGTGGGGACTGGAAGCCATCTGAGAACTGCGGAGACTGGAGGGGGTGTGGGAGGAGATCACACCATGCCATGTGGATGCAGGGCTGGATAGCCACTCCAGGGGGCTTTAAAGTCCTAGCAGAGACATGGCCTTTGAGCAAGACTTGAGCTGTGAACGTGCAGAACATCACATGGCTTCTTCAGGACACTGGTACACCTTCAAAAGGGTAGCCATGGAAAAAGGGCAGTGAAACTGCCACTGTCACCCAGGAGCTGTGGCCAAATGTAGGGCAGCTTTGTACACAGGCACCTCCCATCTGACCACCCAGATGAGGCCTTGGCAACTCATTGCAGGAGAAGAAACAATGGTTACTCAAGTTCTCTGAAAGCACAGATCCATTATTCAGAAAACTCAGTGATGGTCGCTGTGGACCATGCTAGCACCATGTCCAGGCGGCCGCAGTGGGGACACCACAGTGCCACCCCATGCCCAGGGCTGGGCGACTGGAGGTCATCTTCAGCAGATATTGCTCCTTCTTGCCTTTCCATCCCCAGCCCCTTTCATGGCCCTTCTCATGGCAGTGGAGAGTTTAACCCTTCAGAATGCACTATGGTGTAAACTGCTGGTGTAGTTTGCACAGCACAGACATTTTCAGTCCAGTCCAGATCTTGGAGTGCAAAACCCCCAAATGCCCATCTTTCTGGCCTAAACTTTTCCAGGTTAGATAACGTTCATGAGAAATGTATGTTGGCCTCATAGATATCTTTGGGGATTTTTTTTCGAACAACAGTGGTGAGCTCCACACACGCACACACATATATACTTATATGACTAGTGACACTTTTTCAGGGCTGAAGTTTGGAGAAACTGAGTATTCTTGTAACTCTTCTGTTTACATAACAAATTCAGAATGAGGGAACCACATGGTAGGATCCAAGTAATTGTGTTTACTAAATATGCACAGTATGCAAGGCCAGGATTAGTTATATATACAAACTGCTGCTCCAAGGGGATTTTGGCAGACTCAAAAACATAAAAGGCATTGAGTGACTTGAATTGTACCCTCGTTGCCTCATCGTCAAACAGGAGTCTCAAACATCAAAAATGCACACCAAATGAAGGCCAAGCTGAAGATATGCACATGCCTAATTCAGGGTGCTCAGAGGTGGGGAACAGCCAAGTAGAAGTACACCACAGATGAGAGTTTCCATTGCTCCCTTCCTACCTTCCAGGGTAAAATCAGTGCAGATCCAATAGACCTTTGGAGAATTGCTCAGCTCTTTATTTTTTCCAAGATACATAGCAAAAAAAGGGAATTTCTGTTTAAGTTCTCACAAAGGCTAAATAATTCCAGATGATGGAATTTTCTTCTGTCCTTAAAGCAAAACAAAATCTTAACCGTCACCACTCTCTAAATAATATTAAGACTGTGATAAGAAATCTTTATTTCAGCATTCAAAAAGCAATTAATAACTACATAAAGTTGGAAAAATAAGCCTAACTCTGCCCCTGTGTCCATGTGCAATGCAGCCGTGTATTGCATATTCATATGGTGTTTCTTTGTGATGTCTTCTATTTTTCCCTGCAGTTTTTAGGTTACAGCTGTATCAGTTCTAAGTAACAGCTGTAACAGCTCTTAGCATGTTATGTCTCTATGAATTCCTGAAAACTAGTTATATGGAAAGGGCACTATAAGTCTATTATTAGCAACTTGTAATGCCTGTATCAGTGAACTCTGAAAAAAAAAAGGGAAATAGTGATTTTCATCCACTGTAAGGCCAAATATTTTTGTAGTAAATTTTCAGCCTGAGAATGTGAAGTCACTTTTGCATCTTTTTCTTTGGAGAGTGCTGTAAAGAGGAAGCATTTTAGCTTCCTTTTTGTTAGCTTTGCAGATGAGCTGTTTACCACAGTTTTTCACGTGAAAAGAAACAGTGGAAAAAACATCTTAAACAAAAGAAAAAAAAATCTATGTGAAATTGTTGATTTTGATTAAAAAAACGTGTATTTTCCAAATGGAACAAAATGTCATTGTAAGTACAGCTACAATGATTAATGATTACAGGTTTACTTGCTCCCGGGTTTGGACAGAAGGATAGACTGGAAGCTACATATGTCACTCCTGATATCATGTACTGTCTAGGATTTTATAATTTCAGGCATCATTTTATAAGGAATACAACCTTTTTTATTTTTATTTTTTAATTATTTAAAAAGAAAATAATTGTTATTTAAAGTGAAATGCCATCGTACAAGATCATCTGGAAATGGAAAATGTCAGGTAAAGTAACAAAGCTCGTCATCACAGCAATGTACCTGAGTGAAAATATTTAGACTTTTTTTAGGCAATCAAAAAAAAAGTTTAAATGTCCCTGTGAGACTTTTTTTCCCCCATATATCTCAATTATATATGAAAAATGTATGTGTATACTCCTCATAGGTATGTCAGGAGATACTGGCATGTGCAAACATCCTAGTATTGTCTGCAGTCCTGCTTCCACTACTTACATCTTTGTTTTGCTAGTATGTCTGTCAACCACTGTACCAAATTTTTTCCTAAAAGATGATGTTTTTACTAGAAGATATATGAAAACAGAACTTTTTCTTCTTTCAAAGTTTTGTTACCAAAGCCCACTATGTTTCTTTGCCAGGGGAGAACCAGGACAATATTAAAAGATTGTGAAAGTATAAAAACTTTTCGTATTGTGCTGTGCTTGCCTTGAAGAAGGTACAGACGTTGTCTTCCTTTTCTCACATTTTTCCCTGTTCTATTCCAGTTTTCTCAGGGTGTTTTCATGAGGCAGACTCTATGTCATCCAATTATTTCCCGAAGAAAACTAGAGAGATAAGCCTTTAAAAACAGAGCCAGGATTGCAGATTTCTCTCCCTGTATTAAATCATGCTGATCAAATACATGGAAGGATATAGAATCTGGAAGGATATAGAATACATGGTAGGATATAGAATCAGAAAATTAACATTGGGACAGAGAGAGTGGGAAATGGGGATCCCTGGGTATAATATTACATGAAACGAGATTGTCCAATATCAAGTAAATTTATTTGGACGAAGAGGGAATTACTGGGTGTGTAATACTGATTAACTATGTTGGAGAGAGACCTTGCCAAGCAGTGTGTTTTGGTCATCCTCTTTATAGAGAGGAATAGGAATGTAGGCAAAAGGTTAAATATAAAAAACAAAACAAAACACAAACAAACAAAACAAAACAAAATACACTAAAAACACAAACCAAGCAAATAAAAGACAAAGAAACCAAATCCACAAACAAATAAAAACAGTATATCACTCCTTGTGTTAGCTAATCCTTGCTCATAATCTGCATGAGTCAGAGTAGTACAGTTCACTTCTGGGAAGGAGTCTTTCCCAGATCCCACGACTGAGAGATTTCTCTCTTACCCTGCTAAAATCTTTGGAGGGATACTTACTGACATGAATGAGACTCGCATAAATATGCCCAAGATCCTCAGTGTTTAGTATTGTTTAAACTCCTTATGCTGCAAAGATACAGTATGTTTTTAAATACCATGCTCACTGAAAGACATTTTACTGAGGAAAATGTAACAGATCATAGGTCAGACTGTGGGAAAAAAATCCACATTATCCCACAAACACCCACAGTCATGATTTTTCTTTTCCTACTTAGGCACATGAACAATAGTTTGAAAAACAAAAATGGCTTTGAAAAATTCTAATAGAGCATCCCTAATGTTTATTTCCACCATGAGACTTTGTATGTCACTTCAGACTGACAAGTCCCAACTCCCAGCTTGGATGAACTCTGGAAGTGTTTCTCAATGCTATGCACTACTCTCACAAAAGTGTTTGAGCAAGCTATAAAGCAATACATAAATCATCAAGCACTCTGGTGGGGAGGCTTCATAATTTCAGGCTGTTTGGGAGATGAGTATCAGTTGGTTTAGAGTATCACCATCAAACCAGAAAACAGCTTTGAAAGAGGCTTGTATAAGGCATGAAAGGCACACATCATCTCTTTAAATTGCCAAGAAGCACTGGGAGAGTATTTCTGTGTGACCACGGAATGGTTTTATCGTAAGTTTCTTCAGAAAGTCTTTGCACTTTTAACTTCACTTATGACTATCCTTTGCCTCATCAATTTGTATTATTTTGATGGCTAATTCACAGCCCTTTCAAGCTATAGCTCTCTGTAGTAAAAGCAAAATGAAATCACTCATTTGATACTATGGGCTTTGTGAGAAGGATCAAGGGGCTGCGATGAAGCAGCTGACAGAAATGCAGCATTTCAGGGGCTGTCCTGTTCCTGTTTTCTGGGGGATCTCCTGGTCTCCATCATGCACCAGAATGGTGCCTGGGTGGATATCCACATGACTTCACCTGCATATATTTTTTCCCAATTGATAGCTGGGATGTACTTGGATATTATGGAATATAATATATTTTTCAGATACTGCTCTTTAATGAACAAGGAAGAGACTGACACTGAGCAGGTACAGCCTGAGGAGTAAGCAAGTAAAGCACATCCACCTGTGTGCATGTGAGTTTGGTATGCAGGAGGGCAGAGACCTAGATAGTCCTTCATGCAGTGCGGATTGGTGCACAGCAAGCTTCCTGGGGGACTGCTTTGTTCATGGGTGGGCTTGTCTCCTCAGCTTCCCTCCATCCTGGGGGTGCCTTTTGTCCCTGCTGTTGCAGGAAACCAACACACAGTCCCTAGAGCCAGAGTTCAACCTGCCACCAGCCTTTCCCTATGCTCCCTATGCCAGAAATTCTCACCTGTAATGCAGGAGGCAGCCCAGCTTTGCCCCACTTTGACACTTTGAGTCACACAGTCCTTTCACCTTGCAGAAATCTCTGATGTGTTATTAATTGCTAGTTTTGAGGGGAACCTATTAGGAACATCACCAAGTGAAAAAGATTGGCATTGCATCACTTGTGAAGTTAAAAGACAAAAGGTTCTTCCTGGTAGAATGATAGACCAATGCTTAAAGTAACAAGACCTTGACTTCTCCTTCCTAATGCATATACCTACTGTGGGATTGATTCTCACTCAGAGCATATACTTTGGCTAACAAAAAATCCTATGTGCCTTATTATTATTCATGTCTGTTTTTTTCCAGAGATTATTTTGGTCAGGACTGCTATTTATATTGTTTTTATTCTAGCTAGCAAGCAGATTCTTTGATGGATTACAATCTCAGCAAACTAACTCGGGAAGAAGAATGACAGTGAAGAGATTTAAACCAGACTTTTCACCATCCTGGAAAGGACCTGTCTGCCAATATTTGGCGTTTTTTTAATACTATACCTCCCTCTGCTGTTATCAGCGAGAAGTTCCTCGACAATGGGAAGTCATGTACTTGCGGCTTCAATTTCCATGCTCTCACTCCTGGCAATGATGGGAGATGCGGACAGTAAAACAGACAGTTCCTTCATGATCGACTCCGACCCCAGCCGCTGTATGAGGCATCACTACGTCGATTCCATCAGCCACCCTCTCTACAAGTGTAGCTCAAAGGTAAAAGACTTCCTTCATCCCTTGCAGCAGTGTACTGTGTTGGCAGAGTAGTTTAAATGAGCCATTTTGGGTAATTTTTTTTGTGCAAATTCCTTACTACCGAAATCTAGCTGCAGAGACACAGAGAGGTAAAGGCATCTGAGTGTGTACAACAGAACTGGATCTGGAGAGAAATGCTCTTGAATCTCTTTTCACCTTTTCAAAAGGAGAAAAAAAACATGATGGGAAAGCTAACATACAAGATTCAAAGGAGAATGGTAGGGTCTCAGCCACTGGTACCAAAGAGATGGGCTACTCTGGAAGTTTAGATCATCCTTTTCACCCCCTCCTTCAAGTGAGTCTTTAATCCAGAGTATGTAAACTTACTTCACTTTTGAAGCTGAAGTACTGAGATAAAGAATCAAGCTGCAAAATGGCAATGAAAAAAATAATGTGAAAAGCATTGCTAAATTTTTCACCCATTTAGTTTCAAGGCCTGTTTTCATGCAGAATGACAATTGGATATTTACTCAAGGGCTTAGGAACAGAAGGAAATACAAGATTGCCTTTCATTTGAGATTTCAAGCCTGAAAAAAATTGTGTCAAAATGGTTTAGCAGCTGTGCATGTAGCCTACAGTCATTTATTTCATTGCATGGAGAAAAAGAATGAGGAGAAACAATTGGAAAATCCTTGCTGGTCCCTTTTGTCTTGTCCTAATTTGTTCCGTCTGAGTGAACCAAGTGTGCATTCAGAGGTACTGCTTCTGAGTTCAAACTGTAAAATCATGCACTACTTGTGATTAGGGAGAGATCTTATGGATTGCTTTTAGCTTAGCCTCGACCTTCTTACCACATGGGAAACATCCAGCATTAACATATGGAACTGCATAGCTACATCTGTTTGTGTAATATTGATTTTATTGCAGTTGACTCCAGTGAGAGGCAAAGAATAAAAGTGTAGGTACATAGGTGGTGTGGGTGGGTTTTACCTACTGGTATGCAGTGGCCCTCCACTCTCAAGGCATTTCAGATCACCTGTTAGACTTGAGAAGCCATAGCTACCATGATGGTTTGGCCCAGGAAGGTGATGCTCCACCCAGCTGTCCCTCACTCCTAGCTCCCTACTCTGCCAGAGTGCAGAAGAAGCTGTGATATATATGATAGGCAAGATGGTAGGTAGGCTCCAGAGATCCTTTGGTCTCCAGCTTTGGTTATAATCCCCCTCTGGCCCTCTACACTCAGAAGAGCAACTGAATAACAAGCAGTGACTTCACTAGGGTGGTGAAGTGCAGACAATAACTGACCTGGGGACACTGCCTCAGATGTGAGAGGATAAACAACAGGTCCCAGCCCCAGAGGCAAATCTATCCTGGAGCATGAATGATGGGGCTTCTTTGGCTCTTCAGGGCCAGAGGACTGCCCTAACCTGGTCTCTCTTCTCCCCTGAGACATCACTCACTCACCCCCATTCCCTGACTGTAGCAGGCTTCCCACAGCACATCTTTGCCTCTTCTTGGCCCAGCATCACTACCAGCTTTCCAGCAGCCACAGCCACAGCCAAGATCTCCTGTTCCTGGGACAGCCAAGTACTCACCCTGAGGCTGCTGCACTGGCATTCCCAGTCCCACAGCTCCACACACTCCTGCCTGTGCTGCAGTCAGTTCGTGCCTCGCCTCTGGCCATGATTTTCTTCCATGCTTAGGGCATTGCTTCCTACACAGCCCAGCAGCTTTTGCTCCTCGGCTGTCTCTCCTGGTAGAGCCTTTAAGGATACTTGTATAAGGTGAGGGCTGTGCCCTAGTTCATGTGACTGGGAGCTGTGATTGTGCATGTCCAGGACTCTTGTTGGTTTGTTGCCCAGTAGCTGAATGCGCCACTGTGTCTGGCATGCTCCTGCACACTTCAGTGAAGCCCTTTTATTGTGCGGCTGCCTTTTTCACTGGGCCATTTTCACCACCATCCTCTGGGTTTTTCTTAAAACTCTGACTGCCACAGATATCAGATAGGAGATTATTTTTCTAAAGAAAGAGCAAGAGGAAGGAAAGGATAGAAGGATTGGAGGATAGGGAAGGAAGGAAGGAAGGA
>VWZY01004529.1:75669-89772 GCA_013399075.1 Chloroceryle aenea | reverse complement strand
TTTTTCCCTATTATTTCATTGTATGAAGAATGCTAAAGTGCTAAGAATATGGTCATCCCTGGCAGCCAGGAGGCAGAAAACAAATCCACTGAAATATCCAATTCGTTCATCAATAGTCCTCGAGGCTGTAAAATAATTTTGTCTTCCGAAGACTGTTAACAGCTACCTGAGGGTGTTACACCTCAAAAATATGACTTCACATTTAGTACCTGAATGTCATATTGTTAAGTATGTAGGAATATTTCAAAAAATTGCTCAGGTGGCAGAAAAAGAAGCTAAACAAAACACCTCAGATATGCATCTGATGCAGTGTGATTTAAGGAAAATTGTCTTTCTTTTGTTACTCTTGCCTCCTAAACACAATGTATAGCCTCATTTTTTTAGATTTTCTTTCTTCCTTAACCTCAGAGGCCTCATTCCCATGATGGTTGCCAATTTTTCCTCTTAGATAATACATGAATATAGATAATAGGCTTTCAGTGTCATGGATTCAGCATGATCTCATGTTTATATGTCAGGAATTGTTGCTTTCTTTCAGATAAGTTTTTAGTTACAAATGCTTTGCCCATTTCAGTAGCTTTCTCATTCTGAGCACTTCATCCAGGGTTGGATCTGAGCCAGCTTGTACTATAGGCAGTGGCAAGAGTCCTGCTAGCTTCAGTAAGGACTAAATGGAACTCTGTGGGTTTTATCCTCATTTCTATGTCTTCAGTCCGAAGTACAGGACTTAAACAGATCTTCAAATTTAACTCTGTGGGTAGTCTTACTCAAAATCAATGGACCACTCACATTTATAATTAAGCACATGCAAAGGTGGCTTTTCTGGCTTGGGAGCATGTGCACGTATATGAGTATTTATATATATTTATGTGCTATTAAATTATTGAGAGTTACACAGCTTGTGGAAGAATAGTGCTTATCACTTTAAATGTTAGAAATGTCTCAAGTTGGAATGGACCCATAAGGATCACTGAATCCAACTCCCTGCTCCTTGCACAGCTACCTAAAACTAAACCAAATGACTAAGAGCATCACCCAGATGCTACTTGAAAGATTCTAACAGTCTTGGTATCATGACCACTTCACTCTGTAGCCTATTCCAGTGACCAACCACTCATGGTGAAGAACCTTTTCCTAATGTCCAGTCTGAACCTCCTCTGATGCAGCTTCACTCCATTTCCTTGTATCCTGTTGCTGATCATCAGACAGAGGAGATCATCACCTACTTCTCTGCTGCCATCTCTGANCCCCAGATCTCTTTCTGCAGGGCTGCTCTCCAAGGCATCTCCGGTTTATGCATTTTTCAGAAGTCAGACTTGAAGAAACTAATTCTTTCTGATTAGGTTTGCTTTGTATGTGACTAAGTCATTCTTCAGAAATAAATAACCTGAAAGATGTAGCCCTCTGTCTTACTCAAACTTGTTGTGACATGGGCCTGATTTTTATGCTTGTCTTATTTATAAGGATAGATAGGATTTATAAGGATGAATAGTCTGGATAGACTATTTTAAACCAATAGATTATTTAGACACTGTTCAATTTACTTGGTGTTCATTATTTGTGATTAATTACTTGAGTGTTTAAGTATTGTTTCTGTATTCTGACTGGATGCCTGAAACTTCTGAGAACAGGAAAAGAATGAATCAGAAACAGTAATTAGTACACAGTCAAAGTGAATGCACTTGTTAACACATGAATGATTTGGTATTAATATGAAAACAGATGTTAATATGAAAAAATCTCTTGATAATTAGTGCAATTAAAAAACTGCTTGTGTAAAATCTTTAAAACAGTATTTTTGTCGTATTCAGCCCACTCTAGTTAGTACTGTATATCCATTATCCAATTACTGCAAAATAGAAGTGCCACACTAATGAAATGAGAAAATTCTAATTCTTCCAGTGACACAGGTTATTGAGTGGTTTATGGTGTAGATATAACAAGGAAGCAAAAGCGTAGGTGTTTAATCAGTAGTTAGTGTTACTGATAGAGGATTTCACTATCAGAAGGCGCTACTGTAATTACAACTATATAGGTCATTAAGTAAAAAGTAGTTGTAGTGAGAATATCCTCAATGATACAGAACCCTCTGTCTCACACTGACATGATAAGATATAGGAAAAAAACCCTGAACTGTAACAATAATAATAATTCACTGCCCTTAAAGTACAAATGGTAAAAAAATTTGAATAAGAGTCTAGGATAAAGAGGGTAGCTAAAAGTAGCATCAAGATTGCAGCAGGCATCTGGACTTGAGGGTAGTTCAGCTATGAGCAGTTCATGTTCTTTATTCAGATAATCTTTATTTAGAGCTTCCATATAGACTCTGCTCCACTGACTACAACTCTCTGGGCTCTGTCCTTCAGCCAGTTCCCAATCCACCTCACTACACAATCACCCAATCCATACTTAANTCAATGGACCACTCACATTTATAATTAAGCACATGCAAAGGTGGCTTTTCTGGCTTGGGAGCATGTGCACGTATATGAGTATTTATATATATTTATGTGCTATTAAATTATTGAGAGTTACACAGCTTGTGGAAGAATAGTGCTTATCACTTTAAATGTTAGAAATGTCTCAAGTTGGAATGGACCCATAAGGATCACTGAATCCAACTCCCTGCTCCTTGCACAGCTACCTAAAACTAAACCAAATGACTAAGAGCATCACCCAGATGCTACTTGAAAGATTCTAACAGTCTTGGTATCATGACCACTTCACTCTGTAGCCTATTCCAGTGACCAACCACTCATGGTGAAGAACCTTTTCCTAATGTCCAGTCTGAACCTCCTCTGATGCAGCTTCACTCCATTTCCTTGTATCCTGTTGCTGATCATCAGACAGAGGAGATCATCACCTACTTCTCTGCTGCCATCTCTGAAGAAATTGTAGACTGATAAGGTCAGCCCTCAANCCTCGTCAGCTCCTCTACCACCTGTGTTAGTAAGTTATCATCATTGGTCTGGAGGAACCTACTGGACTGCGGGTGCCTGGCTGTGAAGTTTTGCCCTAATGGCTACAGCTGCCTCACTGCCCGAGATACGGCGGTGCTAGACCCCCCTGGTCTGTGCACNCTTCTCATATTGAGGCACCCAAAACTGTACACAGTATTCAATGTGCGGCTGCACCAGTACAGTGTTTAGTAGGAAAATCACCTCCATTGACCAGCTAGCTATGATGTTCTTGCTGCACCCCAGGACATGTTTGACCCTTTAGACTCCCAGGGCATGCTGTTGACTCATATTCTACTTTAAACCTATCCAANCTTGTAGCCTGATTAACAGTGGGTGAGGCTGGCTCCTCCCAGTGCTGACTTCTCCCAGGCACTTCTCAGCAGCCTGCCCACCAACTGACTGACTCACAGCACGGGCTAGATGCTTTTCTTGACTTCAGAAAGCTCCAGAAATGAGCTTTTCATTGGCCTTTTTTGCTGTAACTCCCTTCTCCAGTGCAGACTTGCCTGCCCTGAAGCTGGTCTCCTCAGCAATGACTGGCATGACAAACGATCATTTAATTTTCCCTGGAAATCTGTTGCAGGTCCTCATCTAAAGGGGTTTGCTGGTGTCTAACCAGTTCTTGTGGAAAAAACGCCCACCCTGTGCTGCTGGTTTGGAGCTCGAACTTGCACTTATACTCACCTCTTTGAAGGGTAACCCTTCATGGTCTGGCTTTGGTCTGGCAGGGACATATCACTGGGCCAAGGCTTAACCTGGCATCTCTTTATCATGTGACTGCCCCAGGGAGGAGAAGGAAAAGCTTTAATATGAGGTCTTACCACTCCTTGGGCTTTCAAGATCAAATAGATTTCATTCCTTTCCATCCTCTGAAGTCCTCAGAATTTCAAGAATGTTTGTGGCCAAGAGAGTGACATGTAAGAAGAGTGCTACTGAGCCTGGAAGGTCTGGATAGTGGCAGCAGGGTGGCTGTGGGAAGCAGCTGGCAGCTTCCCAGTAGTGGTTGCAGTTGGTTGCAAGTCACTTTTGGCCAAGTGCCAAAAGTTGGTTGCAAGCCAATTGCCTCCCTGCCTCCTGAAGTCACAGCCTTAGTGTCAGGGCTCCCATGTGTTTAATGGAGATCCACAGTCATGAGGAGATGAAACATGGAAAAGGAGACCATCTTGGAGACAGTGTGGCTGGAGGCATGCTGCTGAGGGGACTGCTGAAAAGGCACATTGAGACTCCTGGAAGGATGGTCTCCATGTCAAATAGGTGCCCTGCCAAGGCAGGGACCCCTGTGGGTGACTGTGGCTGGAAGGGAACCCACATCAGGGCAGTGACACTCCTGAGGTGACTGTAGACTGTGGGAAGCTCATGCTGGAACAGGGGAAAACCAATAAAATAGAAAAATGGAGCCACAACAGATTGGTATGCACAGAGGTGCACACAGGAACCATTACACTCTTGATTCCAACCTGATGCCCCTTGCTTGTCTGGGGAAACATGGATGAGGATGTGGGGAGGTGCCTGACTTAACAATTTTTTTCCCCCTTCACCGCAGTCCACTTAAGTTTTGGTTTACTTGCTTACATTTTCTTTTTCTCAGTGCCTGAATCATAGAATAAATCATAAAGACTGAAGCAAAGAAGGCATTCAGTAGCTTTGAATTCTCTTCATCTTCTGTCANTTCTAGGGCCCTGTCCCATGGGACTTTTCCAAGCAGTTCCCTGAGGAGGCCAAGGTTGGCCTTTCTGAAGTCCGGGGTGGCAATCCTGTTTGTGGCCCTGTGCCTATGGCCCATAATTCTGAACTCCACCATCTCGTGATCACCACAGCCAAGGGTGCCTCCCACCTTCATATCCTCAACCAGTCCCTCTTTGTTAGTCAGTACAAGGTCCAGCAGCACTCCTCTCCTCGTCAGCTCCTCTACCACCTGTGTTAGTAAGTTATCATCATTGGTCTGGAGGAACCTACTGGACTGCGGGTGCCTGGCTGTGAAGTTTTGCCCTAATGGCTACAGCTGCCTCACTGCCCGAGATACGGCGGTGCTAGACCCCCCTGGTCTGTGCACTTTACACACAGGAGCTGGTCACTGACTGGTGAGCTTACCTTGTGAACCAGTAGAGGCCCAGCATGATGCCTAACAAACTGTAAGGAGCTGCAATACCACTCAGGCACAGACAAGCACCGTTTTCTCACCCTGTGCTCTGTGGTCTGCAACTAGTCCCAGAGGCTTCTTGTAGCCTGATTAACAGTGGGTGAGGCTGGCTCCTCCCAGTGCTGACTTCTCCCAGGCACTTCTCAGCAGCCTGCCCACCAACTGACTGACTCACAGCACGGGCTAGATGCTTTTCTTGACTTCAGAAAGCTCCAGAAATGAGCTTTTCATTGGCCTTTTTTGCTGTAACTCCCTTCTCCAGTGCAGACTTGCCTGCCCTGAAGCTGGTCTCCTCAGCAATGACTGGCATGACAAACGATCATTTAATTTTCCCTGGAAATCTGTTGCAGGTCCTCATCTAAAGGGGTTTGCTGGTGTCTAACCAGTTCTTGTGGAAAAAACGCCCACCCTGTGCTGCTGGTTTGGAGCTCGAACTTGCACTTATACTCACCTCTTTGAAGGGTAACCCTTCATGGTCTGGCTTTGGTCTGGCAGGGACATATCACTGGGCCAAGGCTTAACCTGGCATCTCTTTATCATGTGACTGCCCCAGGGAGGAGAAGGAAAAGCTTTAATATGAGGTCTTACCACTCCTTGGGCTTTCAAGATCAAATAGATTTCATTCCTTTCCATCCTCTGAAGTCCTCAGAATTTCAAGAATGTTTGTGGCCAAGAGAGTGACATGTAAGAAGAGTGCTACTGAGCCTGGAAGGTCTGGATAGTGGCAGCAGGGTGGCTGTGGGAAGCAGCTGGCAGCTTCCCAGTAGTGGTTGCAGTTGGTTGCAAGTCACTTTTGGCCAAGTGCCAAAAGTTGGTTGCAAGCCAATTGCCTCCCTGCCTCCTGAAGTCACAGCCTTAGTGTCAGGGCTCCCATGTGTTTAATGGAGATCCACAGTCATGAGGAGATGAAACATGGAAAAGGAGACCATCTTGGAGACAGTGTGGCTGGAGGCATGCTGCTGAGGGGACTGCTGAAAAGGCACATTGAGACTCCTGGAAGGATGGTCTCCATGTCAAATAGGTGCCCTGCCAAGGCAGGGACCCCTGTGGGTGACTGTGGCTGGAAGGGAACCCACATCAGGGCAGTGACACTCCTGAGGTGACTGTAGACTGTGGGAAGCTCATGCTGGAACAGGGGAAAACCAATAAAATAGAAAAATGGAGCCACAACAGATTGGTATGCACAGAGGTGCACACAGGAACCATTACACTCTTGATTCCAACCTGATGCCCCTTGCTTGTCTGGGGAAACATGGATGAGGATGTGGGGAGGTGCCTGACTTAACAATTTTTTTCCCCCTTCACCGCAGTCCACTTAAGTTTTGGTTTACTTGCTTACATTTTCTTTTTCTCAGTGCCTGAATCATAGAATAAATCANGTTGTAACATCCTCTTCTCCTAGTAAAAATAGAGGGGGCTATAACCAACAATTTGGTTAAGAATTCCAGACATGTTTTTTAAATGTAAACATTGCTAGATTGCAATTTATATAGCAAGAGAAACATAGGCTTTTTATGTTATATTCACTATTTTCACAAATTGGTTTATGCCGATGTTTCTGTTATACTACAGTGACGAGTTCCTCATCCTTGTATGTGTGAAATCACATTATGTCATGACCCGTTACAAAATACAACTTTTGATTCAATGGAGATGAGTCAGTCCTAATCTGCATGCCCAGAAGATGTGAAATAAGGGGGTATTTCTGTGAGGTCCGCAGCTGAAGTTTAAAAGTGAAATAAAACTCAGCTTTCTCAATGAAAATATTATAGGAGAAACACATTCTTCTCCCTTTGCAGGAATTCTAGGACTTAGAGAAAGATTATATAGTTACAGAAAACCACAGTGAGATCAAGCTTCAGTAAGAAAATAGATGTTTAAGACATAGACTCATATAAATTCAATGTCTCTCCTTTATCAGACTTTCATTGAATACATTGATGTATATGTCTGTGTAACCTCAAAATGTGGCACAACTGTTAATATGAGGTTGTCTTAGGTACACAGAACTGATGTCTTACAGTCCCCCTGTCTCATCTACTTCATATATTGGTCTGTATCAGACAATTCCTGAAGACCCAGGTTATTTGGGAAAGCTTGCATAAAACAGAGATGGGAAGACATGAAGTATTCAGTGTCTTAACAGAGTTAATTCTTCAGTGAACAAAAGAGCAGAGTGCCACTGTGGCAACCATGTTGCTAAATTGTCTTTCACTGTTCTGGAACTGACACAATCAGAATATGTAGGTTTTGACTGGTTAAACAATTACACCAAGAAACGCTTGTTCATTGAAAGAAAACTAAAGAATCCTGTAGTCTTAGGTCTTCTGTGATCTGTTTTTGTAATTATTCTGTATTTAATAAAAAAAAAAAAAAAAAAAAGTGTAAATTGTCTACATATAAATGAAATGTCTTAAAAACCCCAAAATATTCAACATAGATGTTCCTCATACTGGTAAAAGCAAGAAGCAGATGCACTGGAAATGGGTTACACTACTGTGAAAACAGCTCATGGTAACAGTCAGAACAAGGACAATATTCCCTGACAAATACACAGACACTGAGATTAACTCTGATCATAACTGCAAGCCGAATTTGAAGCTGGAAATTTACTTTTGAAGTACTGCCTATTATTTAAAAGGACAGTTGTTTTGTCTAAATGTAGCCCATGCAAGTTTAAGAACAGAATTAGGGATTCTGAATTAGGATTCAGTATATGCAAATATTTTTGGCTAGACATTAGAACTACTTTTTAAAAATGAAATATGAGAAGAACACCTAATGTATGATAAATAATAATAACTTGGGAAGAAAAAAACTGGTATGCCCCAATATTTAGCTTAACATAGTCTTAAAAACTTCAGCTTTTAACATGGGCTGACATTATTCTGAAGCCATCTTGTCAATGTGCTAGAGAAAGGGTTGGTGCCTTAGTTGTTTTAGTTTTCTAGCAATTTAATTGTCTATAAGGATTTGTATAGGAATTTGAAGTAAGTATTGTACTGTAGTGGACTATATTTTAAATGAAAGTTTGTCCAACTAATAAGCTTCATAGGAAGCTAGTTTTTCCCTTGAAAGAAAATTAAACCATGATTTTGAAGCCATTAAAGTGTACAAAAGCTTGCCCTTCCGCCCTTTCTTTCTTTCTTCCTTTCTTCTTTTCTTCCTTTCTTCCTTTCTTCCTTCTTCCTTTCTTCCTTCTTCCTTTCTTTTCCCCCTGGGTAGTAAACTAAAATGTATTTTAATAGTTCGTGGGGTTTTTTCATACTTAATGCTACCCATGTTTTCTAGGACTACTATTTTCAGAATTCGAGTAGAGAAGATGTATTTATTCATCTGAAAAACTCTCCTGCATTTGGCTTATAAATAATCAAGGTACTTGGAAGTGTCTCGGACTTTGTTTTGGTGTTCTGACATCCTGAAAAGGTTCTGCCATGTATTACACAGCAGGATTTCAGCTACCAATAGGGTAAAATATTAAGCTTCATTTACATTTTACCATTAGGCTTTACTTCTATTTTGCTGTGATTTTAGCTTGCATCAAGTACTATATTTTGTATCTTTACTAAATCCACAAACCATGAATTTAAGAATCCCATATTTTTCACATGTTATTCCACATTCCAGTTGTCAGTATTCCACATCTAGTTGAAAAAAAACCTGAGAGAGCTCAAAATGAAATGAAATTACTCTGAAATCTAAAAGCCAAGCTAAATCATTTACAGCAGCTTCATAAAAGGCTGAGAGATTAAATGCAAATTCTCTCTGGCATTAAATAAAATATGTTTAAACCATGTCATATATTATAAAGGTCTCTGTTGGTAGATTTTTGAAAGACTGTCACTTTATTAGAGCATAGATGATATCTACCAATAGGAAATCAATATGCAGTGCTGGATTCCATTTTAAATTGTTGGATAAATGCAGTTGGTAATTAAATAGAGAATTTCATGATTATACCCTTTGCCAGAAATTTTAACCATACAACATAAAGTAATATTTCTTAATCTTTCATTATATTGTAAGATTTTAGTAGCTAGATGACTATCTATGGAAGAATTGCTGTCAGATGTTTTCCTTTTAAAGTCTGGAAAACAATACTCTGTCGAATAGACATAAAGCCTTTATTGCTGCCAAGTAATATTTTCCATTTTCAGCTTATTTTCTTTTTGTAGTCATCTTACAAAACAGTGCTACAGTTGCTGCAGTGTTTTTATTGTTCATCTCTTTATATAAAAATCTTCATCTGCTCAGAGTATTTCCATTTTACTAAGTCTCTGATTCTTTTCTTTCTCAACATAGAAATAATGCTCTCTTCTCTCTGTAAATGGCACTTTTGCTCAGCACAGTAGTGTGAGAGATCATATGAAAATCGCCTGTTAGGTACAGTGTCACATGCAGACTTGTGATTGAGTCCAAACTGACATTGCCAATGTTGTGTCATGTGTACCTACTGTAAATATTTGAATAGGACCTAATGGAAAGAATGGAGAGTCAATAATGGGAGACACTACATCCTATTCGGATCTGTACTACTGGGAAATATCAGTCTAATTTTTTTTATATTTTTTTTTTTCTGGTCTGGTACACTCTTCTTCAAAAAGGGAATATATCCTTATNAGAATGGAGAGTCAATAATGGGAGACACTACATCCTATTCGGATCTGTACTACTGGGAAATATCAGTCTAATTTTTTTTATATTTTTTTTTTCTGGTCTGGTACACTCTTCTTCAAAAAGGGAATATATCCTTATTTCAGAAAGACTGTATTTTAGCTTCACCTCCAACTTCTATTGTCCTCAGAAACCAGAAGTATCAGTGTATCTTCCACATAGTGCTACACCTGAGCTAACTACCCAAGCCAGGACTTAGCAGCAGACAAAGTATAGAAGTTATTTAGGATTACTGCACCCATGTCTGAGCTAAAATCTCTGAATAGGCTGCTTTGTCTCTCACAGGTGTGTCTGGTCTCACTGATGTGAGCTTGAGCATTTCTGAAACACATTCTTTTAAATGCCCTGTAGTGCACCTTTGATCCAGGTCTCCTAAGCTGAAGTTTGATGGCAGAGAACTTAATAGAGGCAAGAAACTATATTTGAAAAACTAGGTTTGCGGTTCTACACCTGTGTTGTCTTAGATACCACATTTGGTGTATAATTATGAGCATTTTATTTGATGATTCCCAAATCACTCATAGAAACAAATTTCAGATACCTTGACTACAAAACCTTGGAGTGTCTTCAATCCCATTATTGAGACAGTTGTTTTTTAAAGGATTTCTTGTGGAAATATCTCAGATCTATAGCAATTTTCCCAAGGTCAGTTTTTTCTTCATTAAGACAATTCTAACAGATCCATCATGAAATGACTGAATGGCCTTTCAGCATGCCTTTACATGTGATGTTACATTGCTTACACTATGCTCTAGTTAAAGGGTTTATTGCAGCAGCCAAATATCTGCCAGTAATCAAAATGCCACATGACTTTTTACTGAAATATCTGATTGCTACTACAATTTAATCCCATTGCTTCATTATTCTCTAATTTGAGTCACATTTGTGGCCAGTTTGATTACTCCCACAAAGTTATATTTGTGGAGTAACTGCTCTCTCTCTGCTTCTTATTTACTTTCAACTAGAATAAAGCAAATCCTTTAAAATAAGAAACAAAATCCCACACCCACTAAAAAAATTAATTGTAAAATGAATTTTACCTTGCCAGTCATTTGAGTGACACAGGGATACAACATTGCCAAGAAATGCTGTCTGATGGTTTCAAATTACATGGCTCATCAGGGAGAATTTCCTTTGCTATTGACGATGGAAAATAAGGATAAGTGTTGTGCATTCAGTCCTTCAGTTCCCAGCAAATGAAACAGGTGCAATGCTCCTACAACAAAGACATCTGGCTATACATGTGATACAGCTGTATCTTCAAACCCTGAACATACATATATAACCTTTTTAATCAAATGGCTGGACCGCAATAAACCCCACAGCCAAATACAGGGCTCTTCTCAGCCATCTTTTACATTTTTCACTTGAACTGCTCTTTTGATTCTGACCTCACTTGTCAATGTAAACCAGGAATAATTTCACTGAAGTCAGCAGAGACACACCACTTTGACAAGGTCAGAATCAAACCTTGTTTGGGAGTCATTCCAAGACTAATACCAAAACCTAGTGGTATATCACATTCAAAACATGGCATGATGTTGTAAATAGAGGGATGAAAGATATTTCATGTCATTATCAGACATGTTCACTGCTCCTTCGAAAGGAAAATGTTGATCTAATTGACTTCAAAATATCTTTCAGCAATAGCTACCATGTTTACTTTAATGAAGAACATGGGAGATTTTATTTTCTGTCATTTCCTTAATAAAAGCATATACAAGGTCGATCACAGAAAGCATATCAAGCTCTTTAATCCTCTTTTTCTTCCACTCTAGTGTATTTCTGTACACTATCTATATCCTATAAAAATTTAGTCATATTTGTCCAAAGAAATTATTAAGAAAAACCATGTTTCAAATGCCAACTTGCAACACATTTTCCCATTTACCCTGAAACTTTCTTAGATGTCTAATATAATTAAGTGTCCATGTAGAAAAGCATCCCAGTTTACAAAAATAAATTTGGCCCCTGCTATGCTGTATCATGACCTGGAGATGAAATGGGGAAGTGCCTAAGCTCTACTGGAAAAGCTCAGCACACTCAGAGACACAGTAGCATTCCCCACAACATAACAAGCATACAGTAAAGGGGTACTCAGTTTGTAAAGTATCTTTAAGGGATAAAGTAAGTGTTTGATCCTGTTCCCATTTCAGACATTTCCTCTGCCCAGGAGACTTTGCTGTCCAAAGTGGGCAGAATAGCATATCTGGAGGCACTTTCTGCCCCTTCTGTGGATATTGGGCCACTGACAGGTCAAAACCTCCAAAATCTGTGACACCAGGAAACAAAAGAACAGGGCCTATTCTAGCTAACCAATGAAGACAGACTCTCATATCAAAGGAGTTCCACCTTTACGACTCAGATGAAAAGCTGTTGCAGCACTTGTCAAAGACTTAGGTTGTCTGTGCACAAAACCATGAACTGCAGCAGCTTTACTATGTGACCTGAAGCAAGTCTGCTTTTTGAGCAACAGCTCCCCAGTTGTACAAGATGGAAAATGGCACTTCTGTCATGCTTGTGCTAAAGATGAGAACAGCTATAACTGGGACCATGAAGCACTCACATTCTATGGCAATGAAGATGGCAATAATATCATGGGACTACATCTTCACAATGCAAACAACATGCAAAGCAGGGAGAACCCTGCTTCTATATCTTCACCTGCTGTTTTTCATTTTACAATAGTGTATGAAAATTTTTGCTACGATACTTCGGCTTACATATCTGTAAATATTTTTTCATAAACTTGGACTTTTAGTATTAAAATCGCACTAGCAATCTTGGTAGGCAAGAACATGGCAAATACAGTTTGGAGCATTATACACAAATACAAAGTGCAGAGAAATTTGCGTCATCTNAGTAAATCCAGTTGAAAATATGTAGTTCTGGTTCATAAAATGAGAGAATTTAATGTTAATTGTTACAAATCTATTAGTCAACCCGAGTTTCTATTGTAAAAGAAGAGTTTATAGGAAGCATAACATCTTTTAGTACAAAACACTCTCTTGCATTCTGGTGAGATCTCAAGTACTTACATATAAATTCTATTTCCTGCTGTGGTTCCAATTTACTTTTTCATACTGTTAGCAGATGTCCAGCTGTGATTTCTACATCTGTTACAAATGTTCAACAATTTACAGGTGAAATTTTAGTTCATTTTAAAAAAATAGTTTAAACATATAAAGATTTAAGAATAAATTGTTCAATCAGTACATAGAGAAATCAGCATTTATACAAATGAAATAGATGTTTCAGCTTCTTAAAACCCAGAGGAACTAATAATAGCTACATTCATTGCTACTTCTCTTTTGTGTACTGCCTTCTACTAAACAGATTCCTAGTGAGATGATTTCATAAACTAGAAAGTGCAGTGGTAAAACATTATTTTCCTTTCTGACATAACCTGGATAATGTCTGAGCACTTGGTTCCAATAACAGTGTAACATAATGAAGGTTAAAATTTTCTCTTCGCTATTGTTAAAGGCATAGACTCTTACCTTAGAAAGGAAACCCTCTGGATGGTGTCTTCGTGGTGTGGTGTCAACAGAGGCTATGCTGGACTTGTGGGATCCTGAGCAGAAGTCAACAAATGGGTGTTTCCAGGTTTCCAAAAAAGTAGCCCCTACCTGCGAGTGATAGAGATAGGAATGTGCACAGAGGGGCAGACATTTGTTCTTGACCTGCTAAATTCACTAGGCCCTTTAGAGACCTCCCTTGTGAGAGTTAAAAAATGTTCATCTTGTGCCTTCAATTGCAGTTTGGAGACATCTCCGTAACTACTATGGTATGTAGACTACTTCTGACAATGGGTAAATTTTAATTCACTGTATTCCTCCATAAGCAGTATCTTCTAGAATCTGAAAGATATTTGGACAGTATGTACATTTTAATCCCAGCAGCTCCCATTAAATCAAGCCCTTGCAACTTTTCAAACCCACAATCCACTTTCCTTCCTATCCCCATATCCTCTGACATGCTGGGGTCGTTGTCATTGAGTAGACTTAGAGGAAAAGTGCTGAATACTATCCAATTCACACTTGTGGTAAAATAAAACAAAAAATTATTTGGGTTTGAAATCTTAGGTGCATAAAGACTTTTATGCATGTCTTGTAGTTATAAAACAGCCTAGCTATGGTAGCATATTTTAATTATGCATAAACACAAACCTTTGATTAGAAGAACTATGGAAACAACCTCTGTGTAGGTTTTGATGTAATGTGGTGAAAGTGTAAAACTTTTTTCTCCAAACTTTGAATTACGAAATATGTGGGAAAAAATTTAAAACATGCATATGTATGATTGTATGCAGTTTTGCTTATCAGCATG
>VWZY01004529.1:48760-66935 GCA_013399075.1 Chloroceryle aenea | reverse complement strand
GCTCTTCTCCCAGGCAACTAGTGACAGAATGAGAGGGCATGGCCTGAAGCTGTGCCAGGGTAGGTTTAGGTTGGATCGTAGGAAGCACTTCCTCATGGAAAGGGTGATTAGACACTGGAATGGACTGCCCAGGGAGGTGGTGGAATCGCCATCCCTGGAGGTGTTTAAGGAAAGATTGGATGTGGTGCTTAGTGCCATGGTCTAGAGAGACCGTATTGTGGCCTTTCAGTATTTCAAGGGGCCTGTCAGAAAAATGGGGACAGACATTTTAACAGGGTCTATTGTGATAAGACAAGGTGTGATGGTTTTAAACTCAAAGAGGGAGATTTACATTGGAGAGAAGGAAGAAATTGTTTATGAAGAAATTGTTTATTGTGGTGAGACTCTGGCCCAGGTTGCACAGAAAGGTGGTAGGTGCCCCATCCCTGGAACTATTCCAGGTGAAGTTGTTCAATGCTCTGAGAAACCTGCTCTAGTTGCAGATGTCCCGTTTACCTCCCTTTTTCTTTTGTGCAGCCCACAAAATACTATATTTGCTGGTTTAATTTTCCCACAGAGTTCAAAGAAAAGTTGAGCTGGACAACAAAGCTATTATTTAGACAGATAATTTTTGAACATTCTTCACTATTTTTATTCAGAAAAAGTATGATTTATTGTTTAGCATGAAGGGCATTTCATTGTCTTTTTAATTATCTATAAGTTTGTACTAACACAAAGGAGCACCAGCATAAACAACTATTCATTAAACTTGTCATTATAGAGGTCCAAAGTAAGGAACAGCATGTGACTAGAAGGTCTTTCTACATAAGGAAAGAAAACAGATGGAAGATTTTAGTAGTAATAAATAGTTTATTCTTCACAAATTTTTATTGCTCTTAGATAGATATTTGGAGCAGCACTCCAGAGACAAGATATTTTCCTTGATTTTATTCAGAAAGTATGTGGCACGGTCAGGAGCTGCAGCTGCAGCCCATTCCATGAGCACCAAGCACAGGACTAGTCAGAGCTGTGCCCACCCTTCCCAAGCCCTCATAACCATGTAGCAAACATGGAACCACCAAACCTCTTAAAACTATATGTAATCACCATGTGAAACCTTCCAAAAAGTTTAGTTTAGGCAAGTACAAATAAATTATCCTTCTTTCTGTGAATAAACTTTAACACCTTAAGGTTTTAACCTCAGTTAAAAGTGAATTCTAAAACATTTTCTTGGCATACCAAGAATGCTGGTATCTTAGTAGTCACATTCATTATTTACTTACCTGAAAGGTAGTCATATTTGTGTTTCTCAGATGATTAATATTTCTACAATTGGATTTGAAACTTAGCCCTAAACTTAAGAGCAATCAATGAAAAGTATCTCTGTACTTGTATTTTATTTAATCAACCCAGATTATTAAAAAAACCCTTTAACCAGTATCCTCTAATCACTCTAATTGGACTCTTAGCAATGACTGATGCTTCCACCACCCCCACTCCCACCCTCCTGCCCAGTTTGAAGACATTACATAAGACCAAGAAGTGGTTCTTTCTCACCTTTTCACAACCAGTCATAGATCCAAGGTCTGGACTGTTATTTAGTCTGCAGTTATTACATTATGCATAATTACTCAGTAATTAAAATTAATAGAGACATTTACTTTAATATGCTACAAAATAGCTTTAGAAATAGGATTATATTAGGGAAATAGCTTCTCTGTTCCACGTTTACTATCTAAAGAAGGTAAGGGATTTTCAGAGTATCATTAGCTTAAATCAATGTGGAAGAAGACTAGGGAAATGTGCTTGCTATCTATAATCTAGTTAACTGCCACTGGCAGTAACAGTGAATTTATCCCACATTTGAACTTGATGTAACAGCAACACTTTTCTAAGGAGAAAAAAAGAAAGGCCTTCCCCAAGTTCATTTTGCAATTCATAAGTGGAACCAAATCAAGGACCTGCAATCATCACAAGCCACCTGTGACCTCCATCTCCTTCTAGCATCTAGGCTTATTAAAAAAACACCAGTCATATATAACTGCAAATTTATGAAATTACTCTTTTAGGGCTATTCCAGTAGTAGCATTAATTTTTGTTTACCAACAGAAAAAAGTATAGCTTCTCGGGAGTCCATATAGGTGGAAAAGATTCCATATATTCTAAAAATACATCTCTTTTAATAAAAGTCAGCGGACTGCAGTGGTATTAGGCCAGAAGAAGACTTGGCCATTTTCTTCCACTCCCTCAAAAAAAAAAAAAAGAATCAAGATTCGATTGTCCAGTAAAATTGAATACAAAGGATGACTTAAGCAATCCACTCAAGTTCTACTAATCTTAGGACTTTTTCTTTGTTCCTATGAAGTACTAAAAATTGAAACTTGAGTGTTGATAAAGAGTTCCCTATAAGCAAACTATCTGGTTTAATAAATAAAGGCACAAGAATAACCAGTAGGAACCTAACTCCAAAGCCTGTATATTTTTAGAACATTATATGTTAAATTTGTTGGAAAAGCAAGCCCATTCTGTCTGGTATTTGTATGGAGCTCTGGCTGGAAGCTAGCATTGTTATTGAAGAGTATCAAGGGGTCTATTACAGGCCGTGGATTCCCGAATTCTGAACAGGTGCCGTCACACCCTCTCTACAAACAAAGTTAGTTTGTTTGAATAAGCACAGCAGAGAAGAATGGGATGTATTAATAGCTAAATAGTGTCGTTATTAACAGTGGAACAGCTGGCAGTTTTGTATGACAGCACTCATTCCAATCTATTTTATTCAACTGCAAACGTAATAAGCACACCGCATCAGGGAACCAAAGGGACCACACACAAGCAATCAGCCATTCAGCAGCACTATAATTGCTTCACAGTTGGAAGTTTGTTCTGCTCAGCCACTGTTATTCTTTTAGTTTGAGCTGTTAGTGCACTGCAACTATCTAGAATCAAGTGTTCTTAATGCAGATAAGCTTGCTCAGAGAAACTCTTTTTGTTTTACAAGCTCTGGGAAATGCTGCTGGGCCTCTGAGGAGCACAGACACCTCTTGTGCTGGGTACCAGACTTAGCCATAGGCTTGCAGTCTCACGATCTTGGCTGTACCTCCCACAGAATGGTTAACCTGGCTAGGGAAAAAATAAACTCACAATAAACTCTTACAATGATGTTAGACTCTGCTCGAGAACCTTTCCTGAAGACTTCCTACTGAGCAAAAGAATAGGGTGTGTGAGTACATCTGAGATATATAAATGGCTGAAACTGTACTAGTAGCTTCAGTGCAGCTGGGTAGCTGTTCTAGCAGGAACTGGTTTCAAGTATAATCGGATTAGAGAGATGTGTGTATGCACACATTTTAGCGTGAATGTAGAAAAGATATGGCAAGGGATAGGATGTTAGGCAGATATATTAAGCCTTAAAGAAAATTGTCATTCAACTTTAAACATTTATACTGCTAAGCATGTAACCCAATTGAAGCCTAGGCTGCAGTTTCCAGTAATACTGTTGATTATTGTCTGACCTCCTAGTTGTCTGCAATATGCATGTGTGCTAATGCTGACATTGTTCATTGTAGCTTGAATCTGCATTTTTTTCTACCTGACCACCCCTAGCCACCCCATACACAAACACTTTTTTCCCTCCTACTGTAGCATTATGCTTATTTGGTAAGTTTTCAAAGTATCCTTCAGGGAGAAGATTAAAAAGCTCTTGTTTGTAGCTAGCCTAGAAGAATACATGCAGGTACAAAATTATAAAATCTTTCTAATTTTCAGGGCTTTTTTTCTTTCTGTTTTCTATCATCTTTTGGGATTAAATTCTCAGGGGATTAATTTTTATTATTCAAGGTTTACTGTTCATCAGGACTCTCTCAGACAACAGCACCTCAGTATATTGTTATGATTTCTTTCTTACTCCTTGACATATGACTCTAGGTAATAAAATAATGGTCTGTCCCAACTTGTTATTTGTTGCTGCTGTTTCAGGATGACTTTCAGATTGTCTTCTTTGTTCCATCTCAACTGATGGCACCTTATGAATAAATGAATAGTTCTTATGGGCAAGACAATAGATTTGTATGAACTGAAGATCACTGTTAAAACTAAAGGTAGACTCATGACAGCTGGGAAAATTCTGAGGGGTGAAGAAAATTGCATTTAAAGAAGTCACTGACCTCATGAGCAAAAACAAGTTCCAATTACAGTTGAGTTGTGAGCTAGGATGCATGTGTGAATGGTCAATAAATGTTAAAAATAAAACCACAGAACAAACCAGAAAAAAAAGAGTAATAATTGAATTGTCTAGGATCAAATTTTTAAAAATAATATTGCCAAATCTAGGCATAACATGAAGGTACAAGCTATAATTGTGCATGCAAAATGAACTGGAAACAAAGATGTTAATAAACACCATTTTATTTTCCATTGTCAGAATTATTACTTTAATGCCAAGATTGCAATTAACTGCTGAATATTACTTGTGTCACTAGAGTTCTTGCCACCTTCTCCAGGAAGTCAGGTTTGCACTCTCTCCAGGCCATGTCTACCTTGACAAGAGGGGAAGCATCTTAGAAGCAGATCTATAGAAAAAATTAGGTGGTTCTAGGAAGGCTTCACACTTGGTTCAAGAGGATTGGCTCCACTTAGGCCCAGTGTATTTAATGTCCATTAGCATTAGAATCATAGAATTGTTAAGGTTGGAAAAGATGACAAAGATCATCAGATTCAACCTTCTATTCAAATCAAATGGCAATGCATTAGATGTATATGCCTTAATCCTGTTAATGAACTACAATACTGCTTTGCTTACTTGGTAAGTGACAATTACCTGATGATGTGATTTGAAACCTCACCTGGAGTATTGCTTCCAGTTCTGGGCTCCCCAGTTCAAGAGGGACAGAGATCTACTTGAGAGAGTCCAATGGAGGGTTATGAGGATGATTAAGGTGCTGGAACACATGCCTTACAAGGAAAGGCTGAGAGACCTGGGGCTGTTTAGTCTGGAGAGGAGAAGATTGAGAGGAGATCTAATTAATGTCTATAAATACATGAGGGCTGGGCATCAAGAAGGCAGATGCAACCTTTTTCACTTGTGCATTGTGATAGGACAAGGTGCAATGGATTCAATCTGAAGTACAGGAAGTTTCACCTCAACATGAGGAAGAACTTCTTGACTGTGAGAGTTGTAGAACGTTGGAATAGACTACTCAGAGAGGCTGTGGAGTCTCCTTCTCTGGACACTTTCAAGACCTATCTGGATGCATTTCTGCATGATCTACTCTAATTTTGTCCTGCTCTGGCAGGGGGGTTGGATTCAATAATCTTCAGAGATAAAAAAAATGGTAGTACAAATGTTTCTTAATTGGACCACTAGTAAGGAGAATATTTGCATGGAAAATGTCCTCTGCAAAGTACATGGATTATTTATTCAGGGCTTATTACAAAAATGAAATTGTCCCATTGACCTCTATAGACATTTTGAAAAATCATTAGTTAAATCTGTACTGTCCCTGACAATTTTTGCTCAGTATTCCATTCCCTTCCATTCTCTTCAGCTGAGCCATTAAGGAAATGACTATTTGGTTTAGAATGTTTTAAAGGTAATGCTGAAGATGTAAAATTGAAGCTAAACGTATAATTTGAAAGGCAGAGTTGAAAAGGATTTGCAATCTCTTGTCCTTTTAGGTACCTCCTTCCAACACTATGATTTTACAAGGTATTTCAAATCACCTAATTCATACCTTAAGATAGGTAATATCTCTGCAATTTTAACAGCCACAGCAACTACATGAAAAATTACTTTTTGGAACTGTATTGCACAGAGCTTTATGACACAGTAATTTTTCACCACTACCATACCACAAAGACAGAGATAGCCCTAAAGTTATCAGAAGGAAAAAAAAATATCAGCAAGAAAAGTTGTTCCTTAATTGATCATGGGGGGGGCAAAAGGCAGACTTAGTGATGATAATCCCAAGAATATCCCTCTAGCAAGCTATACAGATAGAAAAGTTAAACATTATCTCTACAACACTCCAATTATTATGATACATAGTGTGTATCTATAAGTCTAAGCAACATATAAAGTGTGTACAGTTACTATCTTCCTGTGCGCATAATATTCAGGCAAAGTTGTTCAATAAAATATTTCAAAATCATGGTGGGTGTTCTCTCCTCGTCTTTTTTTCATTCATATCCCTACTCCTGAGTTTCTAACAGTTTGCAGTGTAAAAGAAAATTGCAGGGAGTTCATGCTTGTTGAAGAATCACCACCATTGACAGACAGTAGCATATTGATGTGGATAGGCTCCTTATGGACGGTGCTTGGTATAAATGTATGCTTGTGAGCGGCTTTTTATAGATTCTATTTAGGTAGCAGGATGGATAAAAGATACGGTATACCCTCANCCAGTTTCCTCAGCCTCTCCTCACAAGGCATGCTTTCCAGACCCCTCACCAGCTTCATTGCCCTTCTCTGGACCTGTTCCAGTAGAGACTGTGCTGGGAAAATTTGCTTCTGTTTCAAGGATAGGAATAGTTTTAATGACATGAGATAAATGTTGTCAGCTAACAATTATTTTGCATAAAATCTAGGCTCAGAAGTGGTGCATGCAGTCTAAGATGTTGAAGTACATACACTAGACCGTGGTTTGCAAGATAAACAGCTGCTTTTGAAGAGAGAGCAATTCAGTCATCTAAGAACATTCTGTAGGCTCTTGAATTCTTCCCTGCTTCCCTTTTTTAAAGCAAAAGATTTATCAATTGTTTTATTCACATCCATTTTTCAAAAAAAATCCAGCAAACTGTTCTTTCCCTTTTTCTTGGATTGTTCAGACTAAGAGGAATCTTGCAGATGGACATGTAGGATTTAAGCAGCACAACTGGCACAATCAGTGGCCACTAGAGCTATTTATACTGCTGTTGCAGTAGGTATTGGCATTACATCCATATGTCTTGAACTGCCAATAACTAAACCTTGTGACCTCCTATGAAAGGTTTTTCTACTAATAAAAAAGTCTCATTTAATTGTTGAATCAGAGGAAAAAATAGTGTTAACAATACCCATATGTGACCATGTTCAGCATATTTTTCCAGTTTTCCTTTCTTTTTCCTGTTCACTTTACCTGAGATGGATTTTTAGAGTGCAATTTTAGCAACTGACAGCAGGTGAATGAGCTGTAGCTATGGCCAGAAATAGGTTTCATGGCACCTATGTTTCAAAAATATAGATAAGAAACTGAAAAGTGCCTTGTGCTTTGTACAGTTGTAGATCTTCTTGAAGTTATACTTCATCTTTTGTAAATTTCATGTCATCCTGTTTCATGGAATGGGCTGGATCTTTGGACCAGCAGAAGAAATGAACCTGCTCTGGGATGACATTGCAAGGCCACTCCTTTACTGCCCCTACAAGAAAAAGAATTATTTTTACTTCATTTTTACAGACTGGTATGGTAATGAAATACGGTAACGTAAGTGAAAAAAGCACAATTTTTAATGAACTTCAAGGAATATGGGCAGACACTCCATGCTATGTGACTGTTGTGGCCCAAGTCTGACCAAGACCCATGTTCACCCTGAAGGGAAAGTCCAAACAGAAAATTCCATGCCTATGTTTCTTCAGAAACTCTGTTCACAATGAGTGGAAATGGATTTATTTATTTTTTTTTTTATTTTTATGACACCTGATTAATTATCTGTATTTTTCAGACCATCTTCTTCTAGATATAGCATACAAAAATTCGGAAATATCTTCAGTTCTTTCTTCTACCCCAGACAGCCTGGTTTCGAGCATCATATAGCACAGCAGCAGTACTGTGCTGTTCAATATTGTCTTGGACTGAAAGAAGATCAAATATCCACTGTGGGGTTTTTTTTTTCAGATTTATCAGATGCTGTTATTAAATCAATGGCATTACAAAAAGATGAGCTTGACTCACTTCCTTGAGTATAGTAATAACCAGACTCAGCTTCACCTCTGAAGCAGTTACACGTCTTGAAATATGTCAGCTTCTCCTATCAGTGATTTGAACTGTGCTAAATTTGATTTCTCTTCTTTAACTTAGAGACCTTGTTGGGCTGTAGATTCATTCTTACAAGCAATGAAAGAAAATTTCAGGAATCTTTGTGGAGACCGAAACTCTGAGAGAAAAACCTCTGGTGAAGTTCTGTGACACTAATCAAAAAGTTCACTGACTGCACCGAATCTGGCCTTCAGTGAAGGATGTTGTGCATAAATGTTCTGCGTAATAGCTCTCCCTGAACTCTGAGAATGTTTTAATGCAAAGATAAAGCTAAATTCATATTACAAAAATGTTACAGTTTAGGAAGAAACAAACTAAACCACATTGCTCAAAACATGCTTCGCATGGAGGAGGGCTGATAGAGGCAGAAATGTACAACCTATATAGCAGCAACTTTGTAAGGTGAAAAAATCTATTCCCTATTGGAGATTTGGGTTTGACTTTTTAAAAATAAAAATACATACATTTCATAAAGACAAATTAACAGTAGAGGATCTAAATCTGCCTCAAATAACATCAACTGAGAAAGGACGGTTAAGCTTGATGTTATTTCTAATATGCTATCTAGATATTTCCCACATGTATGTATATAATATTATGATTGCACTCAGTTTAATACTGCACTTGGCATTCAAATGCAGAAGACATGGGCTCTTTTTAGCTCCATAAATACAGATCACATGTACTGGAGAAACAACTACAAAAAAAAGGCATAGTCTTTTCAAACAAGGTCAGAAATAGTAGGCTAATCCTGTGGTTTTAGGCACATGACCTTTGTCTCATTAGGTGTACCTTTAACTGTGATAAACATCTATTTAAATGAATATCATTTCCTTACAATTACAGAAGGGTCAGACATAATACACTAAGTTCCCTTGGCAGCATATGTGTTAGTCATGCATATTTCATGAACAGTTTTATTCCCCTAGTCAGCTTCAAGCGATGCTCAAGATCAGGGTTTTGGTGTGTAAGAAATAAAGGTCTTACCCATAAAGATTCCAAGGCAAAGATTGTAACTCTGCGCTTCATCAAGAAGAGCAACAGAATGGTCTCCTAACATCTGACGGGTACAGGTATCTATTTTCTTTGTAATATACATTAACTCCCATTATTTGTCAGTTGGTATGGAAAACGTGTAGTTTCCACACCTGCTTGAATGTAAAAGTTGCACGTGAATACTTGGCACTGAAGGGCTGTTAGGAATGTTTTAGTTGCATCAGAATCGGTGGAGGAAAAGACAAAAAGGGGTAGGGAAGACTTAAAAAAATAGCCAAACACTCTATGTGCTAAACTTTTATAGGGCAGGATACAAAAAATTTATTATGATCCAACATATGATCTGGGTAGGTAAAGCAGAATCTATTTGAACTATTTGAACATCTATTTGATGGCTTTTCCTGATGCAAAAGGGGAAGGATATAAAGGTCTGGAGAGACAGCGAGAATCAAAAAAAGACTGCAGTAATGAAATGGAAACTCTTTAGAAATTCTCGATACCACCATCTGCAATTTCTCCCTTGTTTCTTTCCAAGAAAATCAATTTTATCAAGGCAGCTATGTCTAGTTGATATTTTTCACCATAGTAATGACACTGTTTGGAGGCACATAAGTCACAGATGTCAGCTCAGACAGTGAACACATTCTGCTTTTGTAGTAGAACAGTTTGGTCTCAACTCAAAAGGAAAGGTTATTCTCTGGTAATCTTTAAAGCAGAGCAAGGCCATGCAAAATCAAATCCAGTAGAAGCTCCCCTTCAAAGTGTGGCTAATACTCAGAGATTGAGATGCTGTATTTGATGCCCTGTGTTTTTTGGAGATTGAGTGATTGCAGTGAAGAAATCTTGTTCTCCTTGATGTGCTAAATTAATATTTATGTTGTTAAAATATCAGAGATGCCACATAAAAATATTAATATAAAAATGTTATAATTATCTTTAAAAATGTGGCAGCAATTGAAATGTAAATCCTAGTGAGCTGCGAGAGAGACTTGTTTGCATTGTGCCTGGGGCACCCTGCCTGCCTGCTGCAGCTGCCATTGATCATTTCAAATCAAAGGAAGCTGGAGATGTCCCTGGTGACTCGACTGGGAAAAAAGCAAGCAGAGATAGATGCTCTGTTCTGCAGGACTGTTATCAAAAAATGAGCTGGAATGTGTTTCAAATCTTGCTTCTGTTGAATATGAAGTCCTTCAAAGCTTTGTCACAATAAATAAAGTTTTCAAAACACATAGAATCATTTCAAAACACATAGATTCGTTTAAAGTCTCTATGAACTAAATATTTTCACCTTTCTTATCACTATTAGAAAACAACAGTATGAAACTAATGTGCTAAACTTATGATTAAATTAGAAGACTATGCAAGCAATCAGAAAATGCTATTAAGAGTGGAGTTTCTTGGTTTAAATCCCTGTAGGTAGAAAAAATACTTTCAGAAGAAAGGGCACACAATGCAGAAAAGAAGAAATGCAAATTTATGTTATTATTATTTCTAACCATAACATCTATATATTGTACTGGGCAATGGTAAGCAGTATACCTTCAGCTGTCCTCACTTCAATAATTAGTAGATAAAATGCATCTTCACTAAACCCTGAATATTACTGACTATGTAGACATTTCTTGAGGTCCATTAAATTCTATTTGACAAGATTTAATCACAGACGCCAGTCAGCTAACCAACCCATTAATCTAGCTGTTTTTCCTATGAAAATTGTATTTAAAAAGGTCCTTTTCCCCCTTCAATTTAATTTAGTCATCCATTTAAATTTCATGTATTTATCATGTAAATGTGCCTTATTTGCAAAAGAAAAGCTCAGGACTCAGTGAAATAAATAGTTATTTCATTAAAATGGATACAAAAAACCCTGTGATTAGGGTAATTAATTTGCACACTAAAAGCTATCTTCCTAGTTCAGATCATTAATATTGATGGTGTTCGATTTTGTTCTCAGTAATGTTCCTTGAAATACACTCAGAACTGGCAAGCAAGGATGAAGAAGCAGCCGCTTAAACTAAAAAGAAGGATTCAGTAAGCGCTTGGCTACTTTCCCTCTTCCACCATTCAGAATTAATAACATGCAATCATGATTCCTGTGTCCCAAAGTGAACTGGATTACTTGGATTGTATGGGATTATGTCGTTCGTCACAAGTGAATCTTATTTACATATGTGGTTCTCACTGCATTTCGCTGAATTTATTTTTTTTAATGGTGAAATAGCATTAGAAGAGATTATGTCTAGGCACCCCATGCTGCTATACACATCACTGCCAGATAACAAGGCAGAGTTTGCCAATACATTCTTTTGTCATTAGGTTTTCATCTGCATAATATGCAAATTGTGTTGAACAGTTTCCCAGTTTGAGTCCTTTCTACCTCAAGATTCAGTCTAGACTCACATTTTGTTTTCCCACTGTACAGCAGATGTATTCCACAAAAGACCTTGCAGAAAAGGTGTCACATCACTCCAGTGCACTATCAATTACTGATGAAGTGCTATGAAAAGCAAGTTCTGGAATAATTTCAGGCACATTTTTCTGTCTGTGTCTATGCATTCAGATATACTTCATGGTGGTGAAGTCAAACTTTTACTTCAGTATGGGTGCTGTATGTTTTAGTTGTACAGAAAAATTATATAGACACATGATATATGGCAAGGCAATATCTTTGTGAAATATTTACTTGTAAGCTTGACTGTACAGTCTTCTCTCTGCTCATTACCTTTCTCCAGAATCAGTTTGAAACCTCCAAGAAGCATCGCATAGTTTCCGTTTTTTGAAAACCAGATAGCAAAGCCATTTTTTTCCTCTCTTTTCCCAAGTTAGGAACTTCTTGTAGCCTCTTATCCACTTCCAAGATCACTTTTGGATAACTTTTGTCCTAGGTCAAAATCAGTTTGATGTGATGGCAGTTAAATATCAACACTTTTCACTCATGAACGATTAGAAACATGAATGTTATCTTATTGGAGGAAGTATTTGGTTTACATTTAGTAACCTCAGACCGTCAATAGAAAATAAACTTCATAATGATTGTTTTACATATACTGCACATAAATTTGTACATCTCTATAGTTTTTACAGTAAAGATCACACAGTCTTTAAAAAAATATATACTATTTTAGGGTTGTTAATTTATAATATAATCACATAATTTAATGATTTCATCTGACTTGGTCCTTTCTCAGGCACCATATTTGAATTCATATTTTTTCAGGTAATTTATACAAAATCCCACAAAATGGTTTTAATGACATGACTTTTCTGCAATGTATATACCATATATAAAAACTGTGTTAAAATATAAAAAAATTTAGAACCACTGCATTCCTCATAGCTTGTAAATTCAATCAGAGCTTCACTATCAATGAGTAGCAATTAATTTTCAGGTATTACATTCTTCCTTTCCTTTCCTTTCCTTTCCTTTCCTTTCCTTTCCTTTCCTTTCCTTTCCTTTCCTTTCCTTTCTTTCTCTTTCCTTTCCTTTCCTTTCCCCTTTCATTTCTTTCTCTTTCCTTTCCTTTCCTTTCCTTTCTTTTCCTTTCCTTTCCTTTCCTTTCCTTTCCTTTCCTTTCCTTTCCTTTCCTTTCCTTTCCTTTCCTTTCTTTCTCTTCATTTCTACACTGTGAATGACTGCACATACATATGTCTCAAGAAGAAAACACTATGGCCTTTTGGACTTCATATGATTTTGAGAAAATTCTTATTTACAGTCAGGAGTTTGCTACTTGACTAACCGCTCATCCTACTCAGAGGTGACAGGTGTCCTCTACATCTATGTGGAAAAACACTAGGAGAAAATTTTCAATATCCCCTGAGTGTGAAAACTTCACAAATAACTTTGGTTAGAAGTCTCCAAATGGAGTATTTCTGAAATTTGCAGAAACAGGAAAAATTTACAATTGACTTAATCATTCTATTTTGTTTAAGTATGGCATGTATTATCTTGCAGAGGATCAATCTCCATTAAAAAGTGGAGCTGCAATCATGAAAAATAGGTTTCTTTTGTTTATTCTTTCATTGCTTGAAACTTCTGAAAAAATGTCTGGGCAGTTTCCATTGTCCTTTTCATTCAACTTTTGGCGTAATGTTTTTTTACTTTAATATTACTACTTTAAAATCTGCTGTTTCTTGAACAGATGTGAGAATTTCAAAAGGCTTTAAAAATAGTACCCCAGATAAATTTATCAAAAACTATAATGAAAAAAATTTTTGTCCATCTTATCCAATTATGAAGACCTAAAATTTTATTGTATTTGAGACATAGAAAAATGATGTGTAACAAGAGAACTTAGCAATGCTGTTGTTTTTAAAACAACATATAGACATTCCATCTCTTGAAGAAAACACTTTCCCAACTATGTTTACAAAAAAACATTTAAAAGTTGGGGTTTTTTTAATACATCACTATGCCTACAGTTGGATTTACACTTGGCTTTAACAGACAATTCTTCCCATAAAAAAATAAGTAAAACATTGAAGTATTTTAAACCAATCCCAAGAATACTCTATGGTTTAGGTTTTTTTCTAACTTGTTTCATGAATTGCTTCAAGTAGTATCCTCTAGACACATTGTAATAAGACAGTACTCATCCTTACAGGAACAACAGCAGTCAGGTTATAGCAATGTGCTAATTAAAAAGAGGAACACACCACAAATGTACTCGTTACTATTCATGGCAAGTGTACATCAAATCACTTAGCTGTTTGCTTGTAAAATAAAAGCTTTTGTCTGTCTTGTTTAGAAAGACATGCACAAGCCAAAAAGACTTTTACCAAACCATGACATTGAAAAGACATTGCCCTAAGATTTGATAGCACAAAAGGCTGAAACATTTATATTGTTTAATGTTAGACCTTACTTTTTCCCTAGCTATTCACCTTTCACAATACATTTCCTTTAATTTACTCCAAATCAACAGCTAGGGGAGCACTGTAAGGAATCTTCCAAGACATATTTTGTTCCAAGGAAAATGGTAGGAAAAGTACAGTTGCTAATTAAAATAGAGAGATCTCTGATGCCTGGTAGTTAAATACGGTTCATCTTTATTAAGGCACTAGGAGAAGAACATTGCAAATAGTCAAGAAAATCACTATTCTCTTGAGTTGCACTGTAAATAACTGATTCATTGAAAATAATATAGTGCAAAGAATGAGTGAGCTTTGTTCCTGGAAATTCACAACACAGAGTGTTTCAAGTTATCTAAAAAGTAAAAAGAGAGAAGATTAAGTAATGTCATTTTATTCTGTAAGGGTAGCTACATGAAGTGAGGGAAGATTAGGAAAAAGTGTGCTATATCAAAAATTCTCCCCTAATCAACATATAAAAGTAAAAATAATAAGAATACGGTTTAGCTTAGAATTTATTTTTCAGTAGAAAAACAAAGAGATGTTATTATCCTCCAAGAATGAGAACATACCCAAACACTAAGCCAAAGATAAGATTTCCACCATTCTCAGAATTGGCCTAAATTCTTGGCACTGTCAGAAGTAGTTTAGCTACCAGCTTTGATGGGAGCAGTTTTATGATAATTCTTACCATGTCTTATCACATTCCAGCTGTACATGCTTCATGAAAAGGTGGTCTGCACTGGAAAACAGTAAGAGGAGAAAGACCCATGGCTTTTTGTGAGAGAATCTTATGGGTTATATATGTTTTTCCTTAACACAATTTAAGGCATTTTCTGTTGTCTATGTGTATCCTGTCATAGATTTATAGGAAAGGATGGAGTTAAAAAAAGACTTGGCTTCTTCAGTCTCATCCCCACAAAGGCATGAGCTGGTATCATTGACATTTTGGTGGGACCCCAATCATGCCAGTACCATGTTAAGAGAGCAGTAGACAGAATCAAGTCTTCCTTCATAAGGAAGGCAAATCTGTGGGGGCCATAGGGCCAGTCCTGCAATTTGCCCCAAGGTGTTCAAGAGAGTGTTTGGTGCTGGCAAGCTGAACAAGACCTCTCACTCCCATCATACGTCCAGTACTGAGTGTGCTCAGCACACTGATTTCTCTTTAAGGTAGCATGTACACATGCACGTACCCATACAGAGTATCTATTTCAGCTTTTAACTCTACCTTTCAGTTACCATAGAAGATATAAATATTGTCCTTTACTTGAGGACTCATTGATTAAAAGCCATGACAAAAGCAGAGCAGCACAGATAAAATGTGGAAAAAGCTGAGCAATGGACATTTTTAGGCTATGGGAAATGCTCTTAGTGAATAAGTCACAGTGAAAAGTATTGGATGAACTACTCTGCAGTGATTAAGAGGAGAGAAAGTGCAAAGCATTTAAAAATAGCCATCAGTATTGATATGAATCATTTAACAATGGATAGAAAAATTCACTTAAAAATTAATTAAATTCTTTTTTTGTCTCCTTGCTTCTTGAGGATAAAGTGTGCAACTGCTGGAATCAGAGAGCATGGAGAGAAAGAAATATTAATTCTGTAGGCTGATAGCTTAACAGCACTTGGTGCAGTAGGGGAAGGTGCAGTGGTTGCATCAAAAACACAGGACAATAAGTTTTGTCACTGATGGCCATATGTTACTGTACATGTCTCCTTTCTTTTTGTTTTAACATCACCACAAGAGGTGAAAAAAAGGTCATTAAACAAAGGACAAATGGGGGGTGAAGCAGGCTGCAAATTACTGTTTGCAATGGGAAAGAGAAAGTTTTTGGAAGATAGCAAAGACAAGGCAGTGCCTTATGCTACTTACTTTAATATCTTTGTTACAGAAGATGGGTACAGGCAAGATGAAAGGCTAGGGGACAGAGAATTCTATCATATTAACATTTAGTGTTTTCCATGGAACCTGTAAATAGTAAAAGTTATCAAAGAAATGTCCTCCCATAATATTAACGACTCTGTATCTGGAACCTGTGTGCTCAAAATCAAAATTCTGTTAGGTTTGGAAATCAGATGCAGCACTACAGTATGGGATAATAAATATGGACAGAAATAAACAAGTTGACTGCCTGCCTTTGGTCTACATTTCATTGTAAATAAAACGAGACACTGCCTTGCTCACATTTCCAGCCACGTGTCTCAACCTATACCAGAGTTTTACTATTCACAGAAATGTAGCCACTTAGTCTCACAAAACACACCTTTGTCTTGTGATGGGAGAGAAGATATATCACCCCTACTTGAATGGAAGCTTAGAACAGACAGAATTTGTTGAGTATACTTGAGGTTACCACAGCATTTGATAAAAGTTTAAAAAATTTCTCACAGAATCAGTGGTTCAACTTAATTTTAAGAAGTGTTACCAGATACTATTTGTAACCCATAATGATTAATAGGAAAACCAATTAAGTTACCATTGTAATGCACTGTCCTTGGATAACTGAATAGCAATACACAGCAAAGCAAGCTAGTGTGTTGTACAATTGTGCATCACACTGCAAGCTGTTCAAAAAGGGTGAAGAAAAAAAAATAATTATTCAGTTCTTCACAAATGAAAACACAGACAAGTAGCTTTTAGATCACAGTGACTGACAAAAAAAGAATTAATGTAAAACTGGAAGTGGACAGGTGGTCAACACTTTGATAGTCTCACAGACTGAGGGAACATGTGCTAATAAAAGAGTATTACCCAACAAATACAAGCTGTGGAATGACAATGGCAAAAAATATACATTTTACTATTGTCTTTTAACAGATCTAACAGAAAGACAGTATGTTAATTTTCCTTTACATGAAAAAACTTTGCCATAAATTATGAACAGAATGAAGCCTACTTGTAACTTTTTTTTTTTTTTTCCAGATTGATTTTATACTGGTCTCAGCCAATGCACATTCAATAGAAGGGTGAACAAGTTGTATCTGCATATGAAGAAATGTAAGGGAAGAAAACCTCAAAAAGCTGTGATGGAAATTTTTCAATGCATCTAACTCCCTTAGGCATTATCTATGTAACTATATCTCTATAGGACATAATTTTCAATAATATCTGTTTTTCAGCAGTCTGTGAATGATTGGAAATTGCTTCAATTTAGCAAAATATGCAGAAATAATTCTAAATTAAAATACTTATTTGAAAGCTGAAGATAGTTTTGCTCTATGTAGAAAAATTTGAGACGGTGTGGCATCAAATATTCCTTGCTGTAAATGTTTACTTCTATAATTATATTTCCTTACTCCATTCCAAGTTAATGTGTTAGCTTAATAAGGATAATTGGCTACAACATTCACACAACCCCTCTAAACTCCACATAAACAATATTTATAATGACTGCATGATGAAACCACAACTCTAAATTAAGAAAAAGATGATGTAAAGGCAACAAGTCTTATTATCTCTCCCAACAGGACACTTTGCACCATCATTTTACTTAAAGGGAGCATGTGTTCCAGGAAACAGTACAACTGTCATTTCAGAATATTAAATTGTTAAAACTCAGTAAACCTATAGAAATGTGATTGATTTTGTGGTGTCATGCTTATTCAGAACATATGCTCACCTGGCATCCACAGGGGTAGAAATGTTAACCTAGAGTGCAACAGGGCATTACAATATTGTGAACTCACAGAAAAAGGGTAGGCTTGATTGCAGTGTCTTATCTGATGATAAGAAAGACAGAAGAAAAGGCACAACAGGAAGAAATGGAAAAGTTTCTTCTTTTCTTTTTTTATCCTGACACACAGCCTCTGGTTGTGATGAGGGAACAGGTGCCTTTTGGATTCCCTTGACTTCCAAGACACATCCATGAACAATGCTCAATCTGTTTTCAGTGGTAAAATAACTTTTGGAAAGGTATAAGAACATATGCAAACATAACAAACCCGGCTGCCTCAGCTGTTCCTTGTAGGATTTGTATTCCTTCACTAGCTTCATTGCCCTTCTTTGGATATGCTACAGCACTTCAGTGTCCTTCTTATAGGGAAGGGACCAAAACTACACACAACATTTCAGGTACAGCCTCACCAGTGCTGAGTACAGGGAAACAATCTCTTCCATAGTTCTGCTGGCCACACTATATCTGATATAGGGCAAGATGCTGTTGGCCTTCTTGGCCACCTGGGCACACTGCTGGGTCATGTTCAGTCAGCTGTCAACCAACATCCCTGGGTCCTTTTCCACTGNGCCTTTCTCTCATCCACTAAGCAGTAACCTTGTAGAAGGAAATCAGATTATTCAAGCAGGTCCTGCCTTAAAACCATAAACTTCCCCCCCACGCCCCCCC
>VWZY01004529.1:20305-30941 GCA_013399075.1 Chloroceryle aenea | reverse complement strand
TAGCCAAAACCTTTAAGAAAAAAAAAAACAAAAAAAAAAAAACAAAAACACCAAAGCACTGAAATATTTAAACCTTTAAAAATTATCTATTCCATGGCTGTGCAGCAGAATATACACATGCACATACATATATATGCATGCAGCAAAATAGATGGTATTTTTTTTTTCTGGTACACTTTACTGATTCTTGTTTATAGCTGGAAGCTCCTAGACTCTTAGGAGAAAAGCTTCAGAGATTTCAGAGGAGCTGAGCTAGCTGGTTTAACTACATTCAACACCTCAAAATGATTATAATGATAACTACACTCTAGCTGCTTGATGGGAACATTTTGGCAGCATAGTAATTCCCCTGCTGTTATTATTTGATGTGCTTTCATGATTATTTGTATTAGGACAAAGGGTTAGACACAACCAGCGCCTACATCAGTCCACACAGAAAAAAAAGAGTCTTAAGATGTTAGTAAAAGAAAGGGAGTATGTAAAGGCTTATACAGCTTCTCAGTCTAATTGATTTTTTTTTCCTGTCTTTATAACAGCAGGTAAGACAGCAGTCTGGGGAGACATGGAGGCCAATGTATAGAAAACAAATGAGTAGTTGGCACTCATTTTCAAATACTGCTAAATGTTTTAGAATTGCTTTGCATCTGCGGTGATATTTCAGTGCTATATTGCAAGGAAACTGTTACTACGTATTAGAAATACTAAAAAGGACCAGATTTATTGTGTGGGGTACTTATCTCTGGCTTCCCAATTAGAGTTGTTCTCATTTTTCTGTCTCAAGAAAATTAGATGACCACCTCAATCACCTATGCTGGCAATTTTCTCCCCTCTTGCTGTTACACATGGTAATTTTGGTAACTAGAAAGTTAATTGTTTACTGGCCCATAAAGGGATTGACAGTAGAAAAGGAGAAAGACTTGGAGTTACTGGTGGATGAAAAATTGGATGCAAACCATCAGTGTGCACTCACAGCCCAAAAACACAACCATATCCTGGGATGCATAGCTAAAGCTACAATCTGTGTCTGAAAGAGACATGAAAGCAATCATGTCAGAAAGCACAAGTATTCAGTGTGCAATGTCCCAGTGAACACTTGTTTAAAGACCACAGCTATGTACTTAATGAAGTTTATTTAAGAGTAGTGGCTGGCTGTGAAGCCCAACTGGGACAGCACTGCCCATATCTCCACCAGGGAGCTTAAGTGTTTCAAAAAGAGGAAGACAAAGTAAACTGCCTTCTGGAAGGCTGCTAATTTCCATGAACTAAAATAGATAGAAAACTGAGGCATAAAATAATTACATTATTTCTTCAGGGCTGCAGTTTCTTTATTTTCTGTCCACTAGACTGTTCCTCATTCTCTCAAGATTTGCTCCTCTGTTGGAGCGATAAAGAGCTAAACCCTGGAAGATCATAAAATCACAGAATAGTTGGAGTTGGAAGGGACCTTTAAAGGTCATCTAGTCCAACTACTCTGCAGTAAACAGGGACATCTTCATGGGGTTCAGAGCCCCATGCAACCCAATCTTGAATGTTTCCAGCAGCAGGGCTTCTACTACTTCCCTGGGCAACCTGTTCAGTGTTTCAACACCCTCATTGTAAAAAAGTCTTCCTTATATCTAGTCTAAACCTACCCTCTTTTAGTTTAAAACCATTAACTCTTGTCCTGTTGCAACAGCTCCTGCTGAAAAAATTGTCCCCATCTTTCTTACAAGCCCCCTTTAAGTACTGAAGAGCTACAATGAGGTCTGGAATTCTCCAGGATAAACTCTCTTCAGCCTTTCTTCACAGGAGAGGTGTTTCAGCCCTCCGGTCATTTTTGTGGCCCTTTTCTAGATCCACTCCAACTGGTCCATGTTTTTCCTGTGCTGAGGACTCCCAATGACATTTTCCTCTTAGTATTTTAAAATCTTTAAAATTTTTAAAATTCCCTACTTAAAAGAACATGGGTCTTTCTGTGCCACACAGATTTCCATATCAACTGATCAATTACCTTTTTCCTACAACTATCACAGTCTCCAATCTGTAATTAAAACAATTTACACTGGCTTCCATTTTTAACTAGCCTGGTATCTTCTGGGCACACAGAGACTGCTGACATTTGATAGAGCACAAAAAGGGAGTAGTAACATCAACATTATGAAAAAAAACCCAAACTATTCCTGCTTTGTTTTCCAGAAAAACAATGTTAATTCCTGTAAATGGATTGAAATGCATTGGAAAGGTAAAACCAAAACTTTACACAATACTCAGACATCTGCTGAAGCATTTAGATCATCAGCTTAAGCTGGACCAGATTTTTTTCTAGCAGTGATACAAATGAATGTTTCACAGATGTTCTATGGAAACAGACTGAACTGTAAAATTTTTTATTACTGTATTGTTGTTTTGTTTTTAATTTGGCACTGTTTAGCGAAGGTGTAAGCATCAGTAGCTTCACAATCCAATCTTATTAATGCCTAACCAGGTACATAATATGACAGATAGTGACCTGAACAGCAGGTTTTTACAGAACACTTCTTCAGAAGACGTAGGATTATTTTCTTAAAAAGGTAGACAAAATGTACTAACAAATTACCTTTATATTGGTCTTCTACATTTCTAGCATATAATCATGACACCAGTATATAACTCTAAAGGCTGTAAATGTTGAATGAAAAGGTATCATATGCAGGTTAAAAAATAGACTCACTAAACTGATTTGGAATTAAGGCTGATGACAACATAAACACATTTAGTCATTTACCACTACACTGATAATTTTTTCTTAATACATGAGTAGCACTCCATTTTCTTGTTTTCATGCTTCCTATGTCTTTTGAGAGTCCGGTGCATTTTTTTAATCACATTACAACAAGCTATGTTTGTTTTCTAAATGAATCTCTAACAGAGAATTCATTCAAACTTATCAGTCTGGAGTCTTTCAGAAGACTAGGGATTTTGAGCTTTTGAAAAGATTCAATGTTGATGGACTTGCTATTTTAATATTTGACCACTTCTGTTCCATGTATTATCTGAATTCTCTTTCCTTACCTACATATCAAAATATTTTGAAAGAAAGTAGAGATGCCTGATCCCCTCCAAACAAGAAGATTCTGGGAGGTCATCTTTCAAATAGCCTTTTTCTGCAACTCACAAACCATCTGCTTTCCTTGATAACATAGACTTAATAGGGAAGAAATTAACTGCCACTGTAGGTTTTTCCCATAGTTTATCCACAATACATAGTTCACAGATAAAAGCGTCATCCTTCAATCCATATGATGTGAATTAATGTGAATACTGAGTTTTGAAGTCTGTTATGCTGAAGTCTCTTCTATATGTTATAGATCAACAACTTCCAAATATGATAGTAAACATTGGACAATAGGAGTCAGGGCAAAGACACCAACTCCTTACGGCTTCCCTGTGGTGCATTCACACAGAGTAAGGATTAGTTGCTGCAGGTAGAGATTAACAACTCAAGAACCTTTCTCAGACTCACCATAGGTAATAGGCTTTCAGGGCTCTTGCTTTCATTTACTTAACCTTAAAATTAAAATTCCCAACACAGTCCTGCAAACATGGCCCTAACTGAAAGAGGTAAGATTATCTATAGAAAAAGAATTGCTGTGTCTTCAGTTTCTTTTGTGATTTTCAGATGATGATCACCCTCCCCTGTCACAGAGAGCACCTTACCACATCAGTGCTAATACTGTTGTTTTGAAACATGAATACCTGTCCAATGTGACTTAGACTGATACTACCTACATTAGAGTTTGAGCTGAACCTTACTGCTTCCACAAAAGACAATTTTTATACTTGTTGAAATAAGTTGATAAATATAATAAGTACAGTATGGTGTTGAATTTATGAAAAAATTAGTTTTAAATTTGATGTTGGAAAAATAATTTTATTAACATCTACTGTAATTCTTCAAAGCAGTAACTACCAATATAATTTCTTGTCAAAATTGTTGTACATACTTTAAGCTATCATGAGGACATTTATTCAGGAAAAAAACCATTCATTAAAACTGGATATTGTCTTATCTGGATATGACAGCTTACCATCTAGTCATGTTTTTGTAAAATAATATATATTTTATAATAGTAAGGCAATAGCAAGGCAAATGGTGATAAGCCAGTCATCTTCTATGGTGTCAAAATGTAGACAAAAAGACTATATGCAAAGAAAATGTGTCAATTAAATGGATGCTGTTTGCAGTTAGTGCTCACTGCCATCCAGATTCACAGTCTGTATTCCTACTATTCACATGTTGAAGCTCTTTTTTTTTCTCCAAATTGTTTTCTCAAAAATAAAACAGAAAGTTATTAACCTAGAAGTAACCAGCAGAATACATGTGATATAAATTCCTCCATCTATAGGTATGGTTACATTGAGGTAGTTACTGCTGACTTTGGAGCAGAGTAGGGACAGACCAACAGGCTAAAACAGGCATTCGAAGATATGCACCAGATGCTTAGTTGATACAAATGCAACTCACTTACATGCAGCCCAGCTGCAGAGCACCATACCAGGTAACCTGTTTCAGTGTTTGTGCTCTGAAACACACAGCTACCAAAGGCTGATCAGTATGCATAAAGAGTTATAATGAAAACAATAGGACTAAAACAGGTTAAACATTAAAATTATTCAAGTAACCTGAGGGCGAAATCATGATGTATTAGCCAAGAAGCCCTAGTGCTGGCTGGAAAGGACAGTAAAACATGTGGTCCCAAATGCTCTGAATTGTGTACATTTGGGTGTGTGTGAGACTCTCCTCCACATTTTGTCATAGCTAAATTCAGTCCTATCTATTAAGGAGGCAGAGAAAAAGACAAAAGAAACTCTCTCTTGGTTCTTGGCCATCTCTTTCAGAGAATTGCATCAGGACCATATATTCAGGTTTGGAAGGACATGGCATGAGAACAACAAATGGGGAAGTGTTACAGTTTATTTAAGCAATTTTATGTAGATAATCACTTGCTTAAGCCAAACTGTCATTTTGTCAGAATCTCCTTGCTTTTCATTATTTAGTCACCAATTTCCTTATCAGATACTTGTCTATCTTTTCCTGATGAACCACTGCATATGGTACAGAAGGCCCACAAAGCATCAACTGAGAATATTTCCATTGTTAAATTTATATTATTTTTTATATGCTAAAGTATTAAATGACTAGTGGTTATTTACCTGAAAATCTACTGTGGTAAATACTATCACCATACTTTTTTTTTTCTTTCTACAGGTCACAACAGTGAGAAATACCATTATTGTAAGCTGTAAACTTTCTGTTTCTGGACACTTTCTGACTGACTGTACCTGTTGTTCAACAGGAGGATGTTGAAAAAAAATATCATCACTTCAAATACATATTTATGTAATAAAAATCAGGGAATAAAGGGAAAACCTGGAAAAGGAGTATAAATAAGGAAGGAGCTGCATCAGAAAAAAATCTCCTTTGCATTGAAATGTGATATTCTGGAAGCAAGGAAAATACTAAAATACATTCGGGGGAGCAATTTTAGAGAATTTATATTGCCTAAAAGGGCAAAAATGGTTAAAATTATACAGGTAGTTTAGTTTAATGTCGTCTCCCATAAGCACTATCTTCATGTGATGCATTAGCAACTGCAGAGCTCCCCCAGCTCTCTTTGCTATTGCACCTGCCCCTGCAAATTTACACAAAAGCTGAGTCAGCATAATTTTTCTTTATCATAAATCATTTTGTCATAAGTTATTTCTGTAACTGCTCTTAACCTGCATTTCTTGGAAGGCTTCATACTTAATAATGTTGGGTGAAAAAATTTACCTAAAGTTAAAAAATAATTCTTCAGACCACCTGAAGAATTTAATGAATTTTTCATACTTCTTGTAATTTTGACAACAAAAACTTTTAAAACATAGAAAGAATCAAAACTTTTCATTCTGATCATTGTAAAATAACATTTTCAGTGCTTCAGTTTATAGAGCCTATATATTTCTTCACCAAAATGTTTGCTGAAATATTTGGCTGAATACAAGACATTTTGCTGAATTCTAAGGTCATAACAAAAAAACGAAACAACACTTTGTTTGTTTGTTTGTTTGTTTTGGATCACTTTGAAGCAATAAATTACTATTTACCTGTTAGACACAAAAAATCAATTAAAAAGTATTATCTTCACATAGCTTACACTTTGGGATGAGAATTTAGTAGTGTTTATGTGGTAGAAACAATACAAAGCAATGGAAATTCGGAATTCAAAGGAAGAGAATTTGTCCTGCGTGTTATAATTCTAGGTTCAAACACATAATTGTGAGAAAATCTGAGGAGAGATTTTGGTTTTCTTTGAGTCTCAATTCTCAAAGTCTGAGGGCCTGTTATTCAGTTCCCTGAGGTATGAGGTCCTACTGACTGCATGTGATGTTTAAGATATGTGTAGAACACATGGCCAGATTTTAACAGGGTTTCAATGTAAAATCTGTTTCAGCAGACCCTTCTTTTGAGTCTTACATGGTAAGGATGCTTTTACTTGCAAACTATGTTTTAGCACTGAAAGGAAATAACATGGTTGGTTAGTCACAATTTAAAAATAAATATGAAATCATTGAAAATAATCATCAGACACAAAGAACCATGGGAACCTCAAGACATCATTAAGTTTTATTCCTGCCCAAAGGCAAGATCAATTATACTATTGTCAGCCTTGAGAGTTGTTAATCTAATTTGTTCTTAAAGACTTCCAGGGTGGTGGTAGGGGTGTGGCTCCCAGGCATTATTTTCCCATGCTTTGCTGTACTTAACCTTTGAAATGCAACTTTTTGCACCTGCAGTTTAAGGATATGGACTCAACTTATGCTTGCCACAGGCACAGAGATGACGGGTAAGGAGGGTCTGACTTCTGTCTCCAGGCTGTGACATTGCACCCTTTCTGTTCCTTAGACACTATACCTGCTACAGGGCTCCTGCTATCTATCCCTAAAGTTTTGCTGTGTAAAAAATGTGGTGAGAGTAAAATATACGTCATCCAATTTGCCAGGAATGATACACTACTATGATTGCTGAATAAATGTTAATACTACAATGAAATATCTGAGTTCAAACATTTTATCACTGAAAGGGATTATGGAAAGCCTGATGCCACAGTATACACATCAAACTATTGTTTCCCCACTTTATACTTCCACATGTATATAACATATTATCACATGTATAAAGTTAGGTCAACAGCACCCATTTTTTTTTTCACTAGCATCATGGTGTAGCAGGCTTCTCAAGTATCAACCCTCTCTCTTCCACAAAAAAACCAAACATCTGAAAACATAAATCTTGGGAGTCAGCGAAATAAAAAATAGACACTTTATTACATGACAGCATTTCTCTCCACTTTCTCTGTGGTATCATTTGAAGCCTGCCTTCTAAAACAGAAGTTGAACAAATGAATCCTTCTGTCCTCACTTTCAGTTGTCAGCAGTGCTTCAGCATGAGATGAAATAAATTGCCAAGCTCTTTCATCTTCTATAATCAGCTCTGCACAGCTGAGTACACCCACAGCCCTGCGAGCTGCCTCTGCCAGCACTAATTCTGTGTGGAACAGGAAGTCTTTGTTAGTGCTACATTTCTAATGTTCTACACAGGAGTGGATTTTATTATTTTGATTTCTCTCTTTTCTCCTGTGCACTCTTCGCTGACTGATAAGCTGTTGTACAATCCATTTCATACAGGAGAAAAGCTTTTAGGTGGTAAAGTTATTTTCAAAATGTGCTTGATGTAGGTGCTTCTATTCCAGTGGGTGCTACCCATCACTGATGGCATCAGTGCTGTTGCAAAATAATACTTATAAATTGGAGTTCTTTCTAGGAAGCCTTCAACCAATCTAACTGCAGGTCAAAACATTTGATTTTCAGAAGTGTGAAAGCTCTAAATTCTTTGCTGTTGCATCAGTATGGGACATTATTGAGATTTACTTTATGGGGCTATTTTTGTCTTTCCACCACACTTGCCCTGTTTAAGAACAGTGCAGACATCAGGCAAGGGAGGACCAGGGATCCCAAGACTCCCAGGTAGCGTAAAATCTTGTGGTAGTATCTTGTATCAAATTGATCCTTGGGGAAGTGAGGCAATCAAATTAAAATCTGGCACCATACATACAGAGATGTGGACGTGATCTTTGGCTAATGCACTTACTGGTCCACGTGATGTGGACAGCTGTGGCACCCCTAGACTCTAGGTCATCAGCTCAAACCAAGGGCAGGTCAATAGAGTGAAACTTGTCATGGGCACCTTTACATGTCCCAGCAGACACACCAGGAGCGTCATACTACCCAGCACCGCCACTGAAAGCCTCTGAAAGTGTGGTATAGACCAACTTGGCACAGAAACTGAACTATGATACTCTCATTCCTTCCCAGAGGTAGCATTTGAAAATAAAATGGTACAAACTTCAACATCTGAATGGTGCCTTTTACAACTGAGTTAAGGAGTGAAGTTTACAGTCTCTTTCCCTGTCCTAGTATGCATTAGATACAGCTAAATAAAACTCACTAATCAATGAGCTGAAACTGCCCAGCAAAAGGGAAATAAGGTAGAGCAGAAATTCAACTTTCTTCAATCTTCTTACTTCAAGAACAGAATACAAACCATTTCCTACAAGTTAAATGGTGGTGGTAGTACAAGGCTAAGACATGGTTAGGGCCTGGTTTCTCAAGAGCCAGTATATTCTTTGAAAAAAGGTATATTAATTAAGCAGCACAACCTAGCAACAGGTGTAGTTCTATCATAAAATAGTCACAATCCTGGCCAAATAGGAGGCAGAAGACATCCACAACTAATTTGTTTTATTAAATCTTTTATAATTACGTAGTATTATTCTTCAGAAAATGAGTATTTTATAGTCTGAATAAAAGGAAGTTGACCATTAACAGTGCAGATATCATGGTGGGAGTGTGTGTTAGACCACCTAACCAGGATGAAAAGGCAGATGAAATATGCTGTAAGACACAAGAAGTCTCACAATCTCTAGTCCCTGTTCTCATAGGAACCTCAGCTTACCAGATGTCTCCTAGAAATACAATAGGATGAAGAGGAAACAGTTCAGGAGGTTCCTGGAGTGTGTGGAAGATAATTCCTGACACAGCTGGTGAGTAATCCAATGAGGTAAAGTGCCCCACTGTACGTGTTCATGAACAGAGAAGGACTTGTGAGTGCTGTGAAGAGTGGAGGCTGCCTTGGGCAGAGTGATCATGAAGCAGTAGTTTTCATTTCTTGGGGAAGTAAGGAGGTAGGTTCAGCAGAACTGACACCTTGGACTTCCAGAGCGCAGACTTAAACCGGTTTAGGAGACTGGCTCACAGAGTTGCTTGGGAGACAGTTCCTGAAAGACAAAGGTGTCCAGGAAGGCTGGACATTCTTCAAGAAAGAAACATTAAAGGGGCAGTCTGTCCCCATATGCCAAAAGATGAGCTGGTGGGGAAGACCAGTCTGGCTGAACAGAGGGGTTTGACTGGAAATCAGGAAAAAAGGATAGTTTATTAACTTTAGAAGGAAGACAGACCACTCAGGAAGGCTACAAGGGTGTTGTGAGTTTATGCAGGGAGAAAATTAGATGGGCTGAGGACTAACTAGAAATTAACATGTCTGCTTTTGAAAAAAAGCAATTAAAAATGTTTCTATAAATATATTAGCAATAAAAAGAACGGTTATGGATTGGATGGGTGTATTCTTTGTTGGGTANATGTTGCACCAGGGGTGTTTTAGGTTTAGGATGGATATTAGGACAAAAAAAAAACCATCACCAAAAGGGTTCTCAAGTATTGGAAGAGGCTGCCCAAGGAATCAGTTTAGTCACCATCCCTGGAAGTATTAAAAGACATGTAGATGTGGTATATAGAGACATGGTTTAGTGGTGGACTTGGCAGTGCAGTGTTAACGGCTCTACTCAATGAGTTTGAAGATCTTTTCCAACCTAAACAATTCTATGATTCTATGCTTAAGAGCACTGTGTAGCAGAACAAGGTTTATATATTATTCTTCCTTGTAAAAATTTTTTAGCAGTCAATAAAATTGCTCCCTGTGCCAAGTGGTTTTAAGTTTTGAAATCATGGCTGAAAGTGATGTTAATAATTTTAAATTATTACATATTCACTGTTATGTCTAAATCACCTGGTTGATCTTTCAGCACAAGAAAAAAACAAACAACAAACTAACACATTTTTCCAGGATGTGTGTATCCCTACCTCACCAAACTGCATTCCTCTCTTGTTGGGACTGAAGGGTACAGAGGGTCCTTACTGTGCTCTCAGAGCTACTGGGAGAGCAAAGGCAGGTTTCTGGGAGTATTGCTCTCTGCCTGGTGCTCACTGACAAATTCTGTAATGAGAGATTTTTTGAAAAATATACCTCACTTCCTGTCTCTGATGAATCTGTGATGTGCCTGCTCCCAGTCAGCTATGTTGAGCAACACTAAGGAAGATGTACTGTTACAACCACACTTCCAGAGGAATTTCCTCTGCAAGAATGCTGCAAACTTGTCTTTCAGAAGCTGAATGGACATCGTGTGTAAAACTGCTTTTGGCTGAAGGGTAACCATGCCTTCATAAAAACTGCCAAATATTTGTGAGTGTGGTCTGGACGATCAGGAAGTGAGGTGGACTGAGAACTGGTTGAAGGAAAGAA
>VWZY01004529.1:1384-12258 GCA_013399075.1 Chloroceryle aenea | reverse complement strand
ACTATATTCCGCAGAACTAAAAAATCTCTGTCCAAGACAAACAAAAGTTTTCAGATGAAACTGTTAAAATTAATTTTCAAGTGCTTACTACTGTTTATTAGTGAGGAGGGATAAGTGGGTTTAGAAACAGGGCATGTTCTCACCACAGAGTTTATTTGCTGCAGCTTAGGGCATAAAGAATTATTAAACTGTGCAAACACAATGTTTAGTGAAGAAAACCCCTGCCTTCCAAATGATTTTAGACAGAGTATTCCACAACACTGTATGACAGACAAACTGGAAACAGCTGGGTGAAACAAAGGACTTTCAAACATGCAAGGTTTTCATTTTATTAACCAGAGCACATGTAACTAATCTTGGAAACCAGATAACTATTCTTTTCACAGCAATTAGCCCTGATTCATTAATATGCTGCTTAACATTTGCTTGGGACTTTCTTTTGAACTTTTTTTTTCCCCTCATGAATGTAATATATTTTGAATTTTTTAAAAAGATAATTAGAATAGATTGCATGGGAACATCTACAGTTAAGCACTCCAGAAAGCAGGAGATTGACATTTGACCTTGAAGCATTAGAAAAGTCATAGACATTTGGACAGAGACACAAGAGGCACAATTCCTTATCTTGTTATTACAAAGAAGAAATGGATTTGGCACTGGGTAAGCAAGAAAACCTCAACCTCAATAAGTTCATTAAACTTATATCTTTCTGTGGCTCCTTAATTTTGCAGAGAAATTCAAGAAGACAGTAGCATAAATGAGAATCAGACATGCTTCTGCAGCATCATAATGTGTAATTTATAGAATTCCTTATTATTTTATTATGTTACCAGAAATCATATAATACCATCCCTACTAGAAATTGAACAGTTATTGTCATGAGTCCTTCTATCATCTAAGAATGTGAAAAATGTACTTTCTGAGGTGAAATTTAGTAGTTATTCTATTTTAACATTGATCCTCCTTGGAATCTGTTAATGGGTCTTCATATGACAGAAGACATGAATGTGATGGGATTTCATACTGACCAATTGAAAAGCTCATAGTGAAAGTCAGGCTGTGGTGCATAAGCATGTATGAATCTTCACTTCACAGCACCTAAAGCCAGAGGGCTTGCCATGGTAACTCACTTTTAACAAGCCCAATGACACCATTTAAATCAAAACTTTTCATTCCAAAGCAGAGAAAATGGAGAAATTGAGGTACCACTCCCAGCTGAAAGTCATTTGGCAGTAAGGAATCATGTCAGAAAGGCTGGTACAGTAGCAAGCTGTAATGTGTCCCTTCATACTACAAAAGATACATGTGTCTGAAGCCTATTTGAAGCTGAAGACATTTAACTCCTTACCTGTGTTTCAAGAGACTCTTGATTTGGCTCTACAAATGTGACCCAAACACATGAGGGTCTGCTCCCTCTGCCACTAGAGAGAGGCGATCAGCTCAGTTTCATTTCAGGGTAAGGAGGGGGTGAAGAGAAAACAAACAAAAAAGCCCAAACCAAAACTATCAGAAAACTATCAGCATGACAGATCAAGATATATTTCACCCTATTAACTGATAGACTCTTTATTGATAAAGTCCAGATGTCTGTAATTCTATTATCATTATTCCTGAAAATTCAGAGAAAATAACTGTTTATCACCAAGCTTGCTTCAGAAGCAAATGGCCAGAACCGTGGGCTCTGACTATCTCTACTGGATTCAGATGAGGCATTTTTTTCTGTTATGGCTTGTTCCAGTATGTGGGCTTTGAATTGGGGCAGCGAGGGTACCAGTGCATATGCACATCTGCCATACCCACTTCAGGGCAGTAAAGTGGCAAAAGTGACAGCTGAGAGTGATAACCTTATATATATCCCCTTTACAACTTGCCAGAGACCATGAGTCAGAGTCCTTGACATGAACATGTTATCTGTAAGATGATGGAAGATTTGTGATGCAATTTATTAATGTCTCAAAATAATGTCCTTCTCTTCTCTTCTCTGTGTGTTTACTTGCTTCCGTTCCTCTTCATCTATTTTCCTCACATTGTCACTGCAGCTAATTCACCTGGAGCAAAACCCTGCTAATTTTTTGTTGCCAATCCAGCTGATCAGCACAATGCAGTCTCAGGGCTATTTTCCTTTTACTGAAGTGTAGTTAACTGGCTAAAGCCTCTGCCAGCAGCATTGCAATTGACAGTCGTTTCTCAGAGGCAGTTCCCCTCCCTTGGTGTGCTGAAACATTACACAAGCTAAACTCATCATGTGAGAGGGCCAGGCCAAATACGGTGCCCCAGGCTTCCTGAAGCACAAGCCAATATGTTAATCAGCTAAGCGCTCAGCCTGCCTTCCCTATGCTGTAGCTACAACAGCACTGTGATCATCTCATGGGGCTCATTGTAAATGAACAGCTACTTCTTAACTGAAATGCCTTGGTACACTCTAATAATGAATCCATAACAATAGCTTTGTACAGTATATTACTGTTCTAATCAGATATTTTATTGGTAGCAGTATACTTCTTAAAGCTAGCATTTCATTCACCTCTTTTGCCTTGTAGAAATCCTGCTGCTGCTGTGACAATGGATAGCTGTAAAGCTAATGGCCTTTCTTAAACTCCCCCTTCTGAGAGAGAAAGAGTAGAGAAATCACAGCCATTTCCAGACATTTGTGTTAAAATACACAACCAAGAATCATGCAAAAATAATGTGCTGGGCAGACTGCATTAACATTTATGTTGGCATTAATATTGATAAGAATACACCTTATGCTTTGTTGTCTACCCCCAGCATCCTTAAGTTCCCTGTTATTCAAGCTAGTAGCCATTAGCTTGCATCATCCTCTGTACACAAAGCTTCAAAAAGCCTTGGCAGGACTCCAGCTCACTTATGCTTAAATGGACACTCAAGCTTCGACGGACACACAGCTAAATAGAGGCCAATAATTCAATACAGTATGACTGTACTAGGGCTGCTAGTAAATCCATCAAGCAGTAAATATCATCTGAAGCCAATGCAAGCTTTTATCTTTCCAATTTTGTGTATGTCTGTGTGAAGCCCAGGCATTCAGCGAATCATGTAATTTATTCTGCAGTGCAGAGCCTGGGCTGTCTCAGACATCATATTGACTTTTTTCCATCTGTCAGAGGCAGTCACTGCTTCACTTTTGTTCAAATGCATCACATTGCATTTATTTATTTATTTAATCCCACTCTAGCACAACTGAGCAAGGACACATTTTCGCAGCTCAACAAATACTAAGAAAAGCATCTGAATATCATTACAACACCATGTTAAACATTTGTCCTAAACAGTTTGTTAAATCAGCAAAAACACTTCCTGCAAACTCTTGTAATGTCTCAGAAAGCACTGCCTACTGCAGTGTTTTATTAAGCCTCAAAATATGCCCTGTTATTTTCTTTTGCTCCTTAGGTCAGCAGAGTTGTCAGTATAAGGTAAAAAATATCAAACAGATGAGTTTGTTGAACTGTCGTCTGTGTTTAGGTGGATATTCAGACACAGTAGATGACAGAGATACCAAACTGATGGCACAGATCAGGCTAGCATTCTCTCCCAGAGCTGGAGGGGACAAAATTGCTTTAAGAGGGAGAGAAGATGTCATGCACACCCTGTGAGAGCAGCTGGGCATAGTGGGCAGGTGGCATCATTACCAGTATTACCATCATTGGGGCTTCCCCACATGCTGACAGACATGGCAGGAAAAATGCAGAAAGTCAGAACATTTGGCAGCAGTTAAGGACTGTCCTACCAGGGAGATACAAAGCCAAAAAGCCTTGGCCAGGAGGTGCAAGGTCAAAATGACAGTCACCACCACACTGTAGTCACAGCTCCCTTTTGACTTTATCCAGTGGTGATCAAATTTCAAGACCAAATTCAGCCTTGCTATTTATTCCATATGCCTTTGCCACAGGAGATTACAAGATCAGGTGTGCTGGTTATTGAAGTCCCATGGGGCAAATCCTTCTGGCACTCCATGGCATCAGGTGTGGGAACACAAGAGTCAATGACTGCTGTGGCCTTCATCTCACATGGTACAATAGCAAACACTGCAGTCACCCTGCAGAGAAAGTTGCCTTCTTTTACACTTTTTTTTTATTCCTGGAAAGCTGTCATACCCCAGCCTATGATGCTCCTGAGCCTTGTCACTCAGTGAGAGATTAGCAATTTTGTTCTACACCTCTGTCTTGGACATGGGAGATATGTCCTACTACATCAGGCATGTTCTTGACAACAACAATTTCTGAGTGATGCAGGAGTCTGAGATTCATACTCCAATCTGCCACCCATCCAAGGGAAACGTCCATAATCAGATACACAGTGACTGCTACTGAGTTATAAACCAGGACATGGTGGGTCAATAACACTGATTTATCAACACTAACATATAGCTTGTGTCTGGCTCTTCAGATATTTCAACACACCATTCTCTTGGGCCAAGCCAGCATCCTTTTCTAAGCCATAGGCAAAGAGATTGGTGGCTCTAGGGAAATGAAAGTTCTAAGGACTCCTGTAGAAATATATAGATAGAGCAACTAGAAATGTCAGACAACTTAAAGCCATGAAATATATTTATTCACTCAGGAACACTGAAATAAATGACCAGTCTCATCATGCTACAATGACAATAAGGAAACTGAAAGACAGCATGTAGATTATTTGGCAGCATGGAAAACTGAAAGAGGCAAGATAGCGTCCAACTTGGTCCTCCAAAAGTCATGAAATATTTGCTAAGTTCATAAGCCAATAAGCCCTCTTATAGAAAAGTGAATTAATAATGTAAATTTCAACAGGTGTAGGCAATTGATATTACCCTAAATGGGACGGCTTTCCTGGTCTTTGAACAGTTCAGATAAAACTGAAAAACCTGTCCACATTGCCTGGTGGGTCAGGGCTTGAACTCAAGCCCTCCCCCACTTCTATTTTTCACTTCAAGACAAACCAGTTGGCTTACGTTACTCCAGCTTGGCCAAAATACAAGGCTTTCTGGACTGCCAGGAAATTGAGACACAGTGAATCTCAGACTCAAGATAGTTACATAATACAGATGTATTTGTTTTAATCAAATCATGTCATATAGTTCTGTTCACAAGGTGTACCTCCATCACATTTTGAACCTCACTGGCATGTCAGTTATAAACTGTAGAAACTCTGCATTTGCGTATGAATAAGGCAATAAGGAAAGAGAAATAATAATAATAATAATAATGCTGTTATTCTGTAGGCATGATACCCATAAAGCAATTTGGTTTCAATTTCAGGTAATGTTGGTTTGTAAACCTTATTTTCTTCTTGTTTCTGTAGAAAAGCAGATAAATTGCAAAATTAGAAAAAACAGAAGTGTGCTATCTGTAATCCAGGTCCATGCAGGTGTTGAATAATACCAACTATACTGAAATCAACAACAGCTGAGTACTCTTCTTTCCTGGATGAGAGCCTTAATGTACAGCCCTGAACATGAGGGGAACATAAATTACACTTTAGAACATCAGCAGAAAGACATCTGAGACTCTTCACTGCACTCCTCCACCTCATCCTCCTCTCTTCCCACACATGCACACACGTGCACACACATACACAAGTGGAGAGGCAATAGCACTCAAACACATATTTGGTGCACCCTTATTAACCTCCAGTTAGAAAGGACTGCCTGGAACACATTTACTAACAGCACTCTGAAAAGCAGCATGCTGCTTTTCTAAAGGAACAAATTAAAAGGCAACTCACTGAGAAATTCTCCAACACCTGAGAGCAATTAATGTAAGCAGAAACAGGAAACATCATCAATTATTTAAAACAAAATGAATATGCAACAATGACCTTCTCCAGCACTCATCAGTTTTATACCTTCACTCAGATAAACTCAGGGGAGACAAAAACACAAGGCAGACCTACACCACAGGCTGTAAAATGCAGCAAACACAGAAAGAGACCTCTCTTATCTCCATGACTGCCCTCAGAATTTCTAGTTCTGCAAGTGAGACTCACCCTGTCAATCCCTCAGTTTTGATACATGCACCCTTGCATCCTATACATTGAAATCCTATATTTCTTTCTGTGAATTTCAGACTTCCTTTGTCAAATGAAGCAGGCCAGACTTTTCAGGCTGTGAGAGTGATCAAATAGCAGTAGACATTTTTTGTGAGTTGTCATTCCCTGATTTTAATGAACAAAAAGAATATTATCTAAGTCGTGCTGATTTGGATAATACAGAGAAGGGGGTTTATAAGGCTCCAGGGCAGCTGGTCTCCAGAGCTCTACATGTTTTTTAAATGCAGAACTGAAGGTCTTTAGGAAAATGTTATGGTGCAAATCATTGCAGACGTGGGCCTGGACAGATGAGTTTTCAAGGGAACGTGGAATTTATTAGCTAATGCAATTGCTGAACATAACACAGCAGAAGGATTTTTGTCACAGTAATGGCTGAAGATTTTCAGAGCAAAGCCTCTTAGACACACTGTACAGTAAGTCCTTTGTGACTGTTGAAGCTAAATGAGGGTTGAAGTGCTGGTGCTCTTGCAACTCCCATTATCACTTTCAAGGAAACTCACATGAATTCTTCATGAAGAATAACACAAGCTTACACAAGGTCATATACTTAAAATCCTCCTACAGATACTCAGGACCTTGACCAATTGTCTCAGATGAAATGCACTATGTCATTATCATGGAGGCAAAGTACATTATTAGTCCTCAGAACCAGGTTCATGTTACAATTACTGTTGTGGTGGTATTAAGGACATATCAGATTTTCCATCATTAACATTTTAGAATAATACACCTGTAAAATGAATGGCATACAAGATGTCAGCATGGAAGCTATTAAAAGAAGTGTGTTAACAGCTGAGTTTTAAAAGAAAAATAAGTAACTTATGCTAAGTAGCATTGGGGATTTTACTTATATGCTTATTCACTTGTCCTGGTTTCAGCTGTGACAGAGTTAATTTTCTTCCTAGTAGCTGATGCAGTGCTGTGTTTTGGAATTAGAATGAGAATAATGTTGGTAACATACTGATGTTTCAGTTGTTGTTATGCAGCGTTTACACTAAGTCAAGGATTTTTCTGCTTCTCACACAACCCCACCATGAAGTAGGCTGGAGTATATACGAAGCTAGGAGGAGACACATCCAGGACAGCTGACACAAGCAGGCCAATGGGATATTCTATACCATATGGTGTCATGGCCAGTATATATAAACTAGGGGAAAAGCTAGCCAGTGGCTGCTGCTTGGGAAATGGCAAGGCATTGGGCAGTGGGTGGTGAGCAATTACATTGTATATTGCTTGTTTTGCACATACTAGTTCTTTAATCATTGTCATTATTATTATCACTATTACTACTATTATTATTTTCTCTCCCCTTTCTGTCCCAGTAAACTGTCTTTATCTCAACCTACAAATTTTACTTTTTTTCCCCTATTTCCCTCCCCCATCCCACAACATTACTGCAGATCCTAATGACTTCATTAATAACAAGTTTTGAATAAAAATATCTTCTGAATGTATTCAAGACCAGGTTGGGTAAGTCTTTGAGCAACCTGGTGTAGTGGGAGGTGTCCCTGCCCATGGCAGATGGGTTAGAACGAGATGATCTTCAAGGTCCCTCCAAGCTCAAGCCATTCTATAATTCTATGATTCTATGATTCAGTATCACCTAGTTACCTTTTAGAGTAGGAGGAAATCTGAACGACTTCTCTCTGAAGAAACCCAGTATAGATGCAGTCCAGGAGAGGTCCCTGCCAGGCTCCTTTAACCAGTTCAGAGGGGCCACACAGGGGAGCTGTGGAAGGGAAGCTCCAGCAAGGATGGGAGCTAGATGTGGACAACACCTCTCCAGAAGATACAAAGAGGTGTTGGAGGCTAGGCTGGCTTGGTCTTCTCTTGGTGAACCATTCTCCTCCAGCAGGTATCCCACAGCCCTGCATCTGGCTCTACAATGCTCTACATCTCCTTTGGGGATGTATTTGGGCCAGTGAGCCCAGGCCCAGTTCTGTGGCAGGAAATGTACTCCTCCTTCCAGGACTAAGCTCCTGTGCTAGCTGTGCTGTACAGGAGAATGAGCTTCTGGAACCATGAGCTGTAGCAAGTTCTGTGGGTTAGACACAGCTGGAATCACACAGAGGCAAAAAGAGTTATAAAGCTCCCTTTAAATGAGAGCTTTAAAGGAGATATTTAGGAGTCTAAAGACAGAGTTGTGTCCAAAAATTTAAGCCCCTTACTCACAGTGACAATCAGGCACATCTAACAAAATTTCTAATGCCCTAATCACATTTTATATATAACTTTAAAAGACTTGACCAATTCATACTGCCTTTGGCAAAGACAGGGATTAAAGCCAGCACTTTTTTGTAGTTGCCAACATAGTGCTGTCATTGAAGCTCATTCCTCAGTATACAGCCTGTCCCTGGGATTGACTACCACAACATATTGCTGGAGCAAAGGCTTCAGCAGAATCCATAAACAGATTAGACATTTATATAGATATTAAAGCATGCTGATTTGAGAAAGTCAGTACTAAAAATGAAAGCATTAGAAAGAATGTAAGTTACTTAATTCAGTCTCCCCAGAGGTGGAAGCATTCATGCAGAGCAGGGAGAAGGGTTGTCTGAAGGTTGTCTGAAGAACGGAAAGGTCCAAAGAAACAGAGAGAGAACTGATACCAAGAACAGACTCTCAATTTTCAATATATTTTCATTCATTCATGTGGCAGCAAAATAAATGGTACCGAGTCCATTAGAGGAGAACATAACGGCCATGACTTGCCTCTGACCAAAAAATGAGAAGTTTTCTGACTGCTCCTCTGGGTGAATGCTAGAAGTTCAGAAAATCATTATAAACTGCTAAGCAACAGGTTTTTTATTTTATTTTTTTATAATGCCCATTTATGTTTTATACAGCAAACAGTTCTGTATATGTTAAATACCCTTACTTGGGTTATGTAACAGATCTACACTTCATTCTTTTATTCTTGTGAAGTGTAATAATATATTTTAAAATTAAATAGCAATTAATTTTGGTTGTTTTATTTTGTTTTATTTAATTGAAGTTAAAAATGTTTCCCACACTCATCCACTCTAAAACCATAACAATTGATCGATCCTTTTCAGTATTCAGGCAGTTGTATCGTTGTATACCTGTTCCTCAATCAGTCAAAGTGGAATTCAAAAACATAAAACGTAATAGTCCAGAGAAGTGCAAAGTGCCCTTGTGTCCAAGAAGGCGAATGGTATCCTGAGGTGCATTCAGAAAACTGTGTCCAGAAGGTCTAAGGAGGTTCTCCTTCCCCTCTATTCTGCCCTGGTGAGACCACACCCGGAATACTGTATCCAGTTTTGGGCTCCCAGAAGAGAGAGGGATCTACTGGAGAGAGTCAAACAGAATGCTACAAGAATGATTAAAGGACTTGAACATCTTTCCAGGGGAGATTGTGGAGCTTCTTTCTCTAGAGACTTTCAAAACCTGCCTGGATGCAACCCTGTGTGGCCTGCCCTGAGTGATCTGGCTCTGTCAGGGGGGTTGGACTAGCTGATCTCTCTAGAGGTCCCTTCTAACCCTACCTTATTCTATGAGGGACTGCGGCTCAAATTCACATGAAAGGTATAATCCTGCCACAGACTACGTATTCAGTCACTTTGTAGGAGTAATCTCATGCCCCAGACCATAGTGGATATCAAGAACTACTCTAAATAGTTATAAAGCTTTAGCTGTCATGATTGTAACACCTGCACAGCATCTTTGAAGAGTGTGTGTATGCATTAGGTCCAAGCACTCATGAGCAGATGTTATGTACCTTCCTTCTTAGTCCAGCACTAGCTCCTTCCTCAATTGCAGAGGAACATAACAAAGTCTGAGGCCACATATGCAAGCAGAAGAGACACTGGTGATGCCACAGCTATATGCCAGGTCACTGACACAAAGTGCAGTTGCCAGCCTTCTCGCAACTTCAGCATGACTCAGGACTTTCCAGCCTAAAGGTGACCTTCAATTTCAAGAGCAGGAAATACTTCTTTATAAGTGACATTAAATACCATTGGAGATAACGAAGATAATATTTTCAAAAAGCCTTTAAACAATATTGTTTACAGTAGGATATGATCCAATTTAGGCTGAATTTACCTCTAACTGTCCAGACTGGCTGAATGTGATCATTTTTCTAGAAGAAGGTGCACAGCAATATCTTCAGTCAGGCTGTTCTTAATATAAGTTAGTAATAGTGTGTAATTTAGCAACTGAAAAAGTTATAGCAGCATTTGTACCAGTGAATAGTCATTCTGTAACAAATGTTTATCATCTTATCATCACAGAGTTAAAAGTTGACTATACAGAGATTTTTATTATAGTACACAATACCTATGCATTACACTAGCATGTATTTATTTGTGTAATTTTTATTCCCCATGTACATACCTCCAGGAATGCGCTTAAGTTATGAGCAGGAAAAAAAAAATTCCCTTTGAATAAAGTGTGGTACACATTGTTTTTTCATGGGCAAATGTAAGACAACAAGTCCTGGCATTAGCCTTCAGAAAACTATTAGCTAGATTTTCACCTTAGGCATTTAGGTACTCAATATGTATATCTGGCTGTAACTTAGAGCTTACATAAGCCATGTGCTTATGTAAAACATAGCATTAGGCATGACATGCCCTTTGGCCAAACTACCCCCATAAGCAAACTAAGCAAGCAGTGTTTGCTGCAAGATACAGTTGTAGACCCCTTTACCTTTTTATTTTCTTTGCCTCTTACATCATTCTCGAAGTTCACATAATAAAGGTTATTATTTCTGAAATGCAAGCTGTGTTTTGTTTTGTCAGGGTTGGAAGAGACCTTAAAGATCATCTAGTTAGAATCCCCCTAGAGCAGTTCCCACCTCCCAC
>VWZY01004528.1:52843-67117 GCA_013399075.1 Chloroceryle aenea | reverse complement strand
ATTTTGGCTCCTGACAGCCCCTGGGTGCTCAGCACACTCCCGCATCCCTGCAGTCCCGCAGCTGACTTGGGATTCACAGGGATAAGCAGAGGCACGGGATGCACATCCCAGAGCATTGGGGTGGGTTGGCTGGGTAGAGCACAGGGGCTACACACCCCTGGCAAGTGACAGCCTTAGTGGGTGCAGCTGCCTCAATGGAAGCACACGGGAACCCCCAAACCCTTTCTCCACTGGCTGTGAGGGAGCAGGCACCCACCAGCCAGCCTGAGGATGCCCCAAAATGTCATTTCTACAGCCTCAGCTGAAATAAAAGCAGAGACCCACAGGTGGGGGGAAGCCACTTCCCACCCCCCAACCACCATCCAGTGCCAACGCTGCTTTACGCATCGGAGGGCAGCGGAGGGGAAGGAAGCGGCTGCCCCAGCCCCACTTGGCTCCCGATGAATCTCTGCCATTGTGTCCTCCCCTCCTGGCTTTCTTACCAGGACATTCAACGCAAATAATGGGAGCATTTAGGGCTCTGTTGAATATTCTGCAGAGCTTTGCCTGGTTTCACAGAGCCAGGGCAGGAGTCTCTAAAGGGCTTCACCCCGGGGTCATGTGTATAGGCATAATCAGGCTCCTGCCACTCCAAAACCTTTCCGTTTGTTCTTAATTAGGGATGGAAACGAGCCCCTGGCTCATGCTTTGCTACAGCCCCGGTAGAGCGGGGAGAGCCATGGGGGAAAAGGCAAAAAGGAGGAAAGGAATTAAAAAAAAAAAAAAAAAAAAAGGGAAAGGGGGGGGGAGGGGAANGATGGGGAGGGGGGAAAAAAAAAAAAGACAACGGCAGCTACAAGTCAATGAGCTGGGTAATGAAAATTCAGAAGCAGTGCGTGTTGGCTTTTATTACAAAGCCGTTCCTAGAGGGAAAAGCAGAGATTAATTCGGTGTTTGAGGCTCAGGGGGACTGAGGCTCTGTTTGTTTGGTTTACCTGCTTGTTCCCCTCCGGATTCATAGCGCCGGGGCTGGGCGGCTATGGCAAAGCCAGCAAACACAAATACTTTGCATTCACCCAAACTTTTTACAAATGGGGAATTTATTTGCTCTTTTCTGAGCAACTACAGGCAGCAGGACTGACGCCGAGCTGGAGCAGCACAGGAGCAGGTCCCAGCATTCTTCCTCCAGCACAGGGACCAGCCCTGGGCAGGCACAGCAGGCAGCAAAGCCTCCAGTTGCTTAAGCATGAAATGCAAGTGGAGTCACCACTTGAAAATACATATAATTGATAATATCTCTTCCAGAAACCCATCTCCAGCTGCAGATGAACCAGCCATTTCTTGTCCAGGTTTAAATCCCAATTTGCTAACTCATCAGCATTTAATCAACGCCAAGAGCGATCGTTATCACTTCATAGCTCTGGCTAACTCAGTTACCCGCAGATGGTCGGTGCTTTCCCAGCACCCAGCCCTAGAAAAGGCAACTGTCTCCAGCAGCAGCTTTACTAAGTGCTGATGGCTGCCTGATACTGGGCTATGCCAGACTGGAAGCAGTGGAAGCAGCCCCAGTCTCTCCCTTGCTATCTTTTTCCAGTCTTGCCCAATTTTATGGCCCCTCTCATTTGCATCACAGCTTAATTGCTGGTTGAGGGTGGGTTGGCTCCTTGGCACCGAAACATTGCCAGGAAACAGAGCGTCCCGTGACATTTTTCTGATGCAAGAAGTAGAGGACACGGCCCAAAGCTGTGAGCAAAACCCACCCGGTACCCAGCGCTACCCTGCACACAGGCGATGCTCTCACCCGAGCTGCTCTCAGCCACGGTCCAGCGCATCCACCCCCCACCTCCTGCAGATAATTCTGCACGTAACCCTATAAGATGGGCATCTAAAGGCGGGCCAGGGATGGCAGCGAGCAGGGAGGCTGGTCAGGATCTGACTCAGAGCTCTGGTGAGAGCAGAGCTGAGGTCTGGCGGGCAGCATCCTCCCCAAGGACCCCCCTCCCAGCCCTGGCACACAGACCCAACCTCAGCCCTGTTTTGGGCTGTTCTTCACCCAGTTTCATGGCTCTCTAGAACTTCCTGCATGGATGAGATAGTGAGAGGCTGGATGGTGTCCACACACCGGACCCCCTGCTTGGATCCACCAGCAAACCCCTAATTTCCACCCCCCTTCCCAGACAACATTAAGGAGCAACACAAACAGCTCCGGCGTGGCACCGTACTTGCAGTTTTTGCATTTTAAGCCAAACAACATTCCTTTCCCACAGACAGTGCAGGTCTGAGACATCCAGTACTTGGTGGAAAACCTGCGGAGGAAAACAAGAGAGTGGCCAGGAAGAGCTGAAGCTGTGCCACCCCATCTGTGTTCCTGCAGGAGCATCTCCTGAGCCGTGCTTCCCTCCTGAGCCCCAATTTATCCCTTCCTTGCTGCCCTCAAACACCACTGTGGGTGTCGAAGCATCTTTCTAGGGATGCCAAAGTACAAGTCTGAGCCCCTCTTTGGTTATGTGGAAGCATAAAAAGTGCTCCAAACTGGGTCCAAGCTGGCCAGGATGGGCATTAGCCACTGGCTCGCTGTGGCTCCCCAGCCTTGCCCACTCAAGAGCCCCCCAAACACCTCCCTGCCCTGGGGACTTGAGTTTCTAACCCATCAGAGAAGCAGCTGCCCCATCGAACTGCAGCATCAAGACTATTTCTAGTGCTTTTCCTTCTCGAGGTAGATACGGGAGGACAATAATCTGGAGATGGGGAAATTTGCTGAAGGTTGGCAAGGTCACGGGTAATACACGGCATTTATTGATAGCGACTCAGACCTTATCTAAACCAAATCTGAACTGAAATGGAATTTAAATGGGCTTCTAGGACAGCCCAGCCCAGCCTGGGAAACAGGGGGAAATGGCCCTGAGCCCCCCATCCTGGGCTGGAGATGGAAAAGCAGGGGGTTGGAGGGGGACTTACCTGTGTTTTATCGAGTTTCCCAGATCTCGACGGGGGATCTGCGGGGACCAGCGAGGCACTGACAGCGTATCTGCAGGGACAGGAGAGACAGGGGAAACCATCAGGTGGTAATAAAAGGTGAGAGCTTTTGGGGAGGGGAGCAAAGGATGCACACAAAAGAAAGGGCTTGCCTGATCTTTTACCCCACTGAGCTCCCTTTGAGGAAAACAAGAGGTCTTTGGCTTTGTGCGCGTGTCTGCAGGGAATCAGGGTCTCCTGCCCCACCATAACAACCCCGAGCACCCAGTTTGGACCAGCAAGAGAGGTGGGAGGTGACGCACCCACCCCACGGGTGCTGCACCCATCTGCAGGCCAATTGCAAACCTGTCAGAGTCACATCATGATGTGCAAACACGAAAGGGAAAAACGAAGCTGAAAGAGCAGCTACATCATTTATTAAGAAGACATCACGTCTTGGAGCTGCGGCTGAATGAAAAGCTAAGTGGCAGCCGCGCTCAGAAGGTAATTGAACTCATATTCAGATAGAAGAACAGAGCAAAAAGCCAGTTCAGCGCTCTCCTTCGAGAGGAAAAGGAGGGGGAAAGGGTAGCGGGACCTTGGCTGGCTAAGGAAAACAAGGTAAGTTCATTAGAGTGGGCAGATAATTAGCAGCACGGCCCTGCCGATGCCATGCTCAGACTCCACCTCCTGCCTCAGCAAGGGCACAGACCCTCATCCTCCTCCTGGGGGCACACACAGGAGAGGTCCTGCCGCTCAGGATGCTCAACCCCAGTGAAGGGACCGGTGCCGGGGATTCGAAGGCTGGCTGCTCACTGAAGGGCTTCGAGAGGTTTCCCAGTGGCCAGGCCCGGCCGTTTGCTCAGCGTGCCGACAAATCCTCGGCTAAATACGCCGTCGATATTTATCCCTCCGAGCGGGAAGCACCGCTGTTTGCTTTAATATCCCATTTTAATATAGCGGGCGGCAGGGCGTTTTAATTGCGCTCTCTTTCTGAAGGTTACATTTACATGCCACTTCCCCGTTCAAAGTCTTGGGAAAAAGGCATCCAGCTCCTGTACATCCAGCCAGCCGCTGCTCCGACTTCCCCTCTTACTCCACCACCTCGGCCCCAGCTCACCCCTTGGGCACAGCCGGCAATTAAGATGTTGAAGGACTACGAAGTCAATTAAGGTAATTGCTGCCCCCGGCCCGAGTTGGCTGTTTTACACCAGCACGGTGTCAGTGCTTTTCACCCATGCTTCTCACCAGCCCTTGAGACAACCCACCCTGGGCTCCTGGACCAGCATCCCCTCCGCTGCCCCAGTATCTGCAGTCTCTGAGAGATGTCCACAAGCCCCGGAGATGATGCTCTAAAGAGTGGGACCACTCCACTCCCAACACCATCCCTCCCAAAACATCATTTTCCTCAACAGTAAATCATGTTATCCAAATAAGTTCCCCACACACCTCCTCCATCTCCCTCAACACGGGTCCCTGCTGAACCAACACCCAGGCAAGAACAGCTCCTCTCCCAGAATTAAATTACAACCTCCACTTTATCAGCCACAATTTATTTCCACTAACTTTCAGCTGGCCTCAATTAAATCCTGCCGGCCCGGGGAGGGGGAGAGGAGACGTAGGCAAAGACGGCTGAGCCTTTTAATTACTTTCTAAATGCGCTCACTGCAAGAATGTATTAAAGTGTATCGGGGATTTTAACCTCCTCACAAAAATGAGACCTCCGTGATTCACGGCTAATTACGCTCATTAGAGAGAGCGATACAGGAAGGATCGAGGTGTTCAACAATAGACTTGGTGTTGGCAGGAGGGAAAACAAGCCAAGCAGAGCAGGAGGGCAGGGACCCCATTGCCGCAGGGAAGAGCCCCAAGGGTTTGGGGGAGGGGGCTTTGAAGTTCATTGCAGAGTCTCCCCTTTAACCCCTGAGATGCCCACCCAGAGGAGCAGCAATTTCTGTGCACCATTTAATTGGGGTGACGCCCAACGGGAAGGTGGAGACTCAGCAGCCTCACCCCAGCACATATTCTCATCAAAACCCCCAAACTGCCACGATTAGAGAAAATAAAAAGAAACTTCATGGCCACAAATCTTCACCGTTGAGATGAGGGGAGGACACCAAGCTTTGTCACACAGACCCCGCGGTGCTGGGCTAAGTTGACCCTCTCAAGCTTTGAAGCACAACAGCCAGCTACCCACCCCCAGCCCCCCCTCCCGCTGTCCCACACTGCCAACCCCGGTGCTGCCCTGCAACAACTGATGGCTCCTGACCTCTCCTGCCCGCTTGTCAGTCATTACTTACACGTTTATCACCGGCAAACTCCTCTATGACTTGAAAATCAGACCTTTCTTGGTCGTAATTCCCCTCGCACAAGCGTGCGAGGACAGCTTGAGGACTTTTTTATCCTCCCCTCTCCCTGAGGTGGTTTTTAATGGGCACGGGTGTAATTTCCCAAGGAAGAATGCAGCTGGTCCCCACTGAGCCGCTCAGTAGGGATCCCCCCAGCTGAGCACCCCTCCCTGCACCCCCTCAAGAGCCAAACTTTACTCGCCAGCATCGTGACCCTGCCCAATGCCACACGGCACATCGATCCTAACAGAGCAGTGCAGACCCCACAGCCGAGCACCCGGTGCCTGGGGGCTGCAACCCCTCCACCCGAACACCTCAAAACCTCCGCGCTTTCCTTCGCTGCAGCATCACGCCAGCAGCTTATCCTCGAGTCAACAGCTTGATGGGATCAGACGTGCCAGGAGGAGAGCAGGGAAGGGGGGAAAACCGCCCGGGCGGAGGGTGACAGCCGCCTCCGGCACGTCTCTGACAGCCGACACGGGAGAAGAGCCCTGCCACCCGGCTCCCCAGCAGTGACAGGCAGCTGTGACAGCCACCGCTGGTCCCTGAGTGGCACCCGCGCACCTCGAAGGTGACGGGGAGCGGGATGCTGCTTCGGCCGTGACGCCCTCCTCGCCCCCGCTGCCATCCCAACGGCTCCCCGGTGCCTTTCGGCTGCTGGGGAGGATGTTTCCCCTTCACTCCCTGATGCCTGGGTAGCTCCTGCATGGAGAAGAGCAGCCAGAGCTCCGCTATTTAATTTATCTGGGGGTTTCCTGGGGGTTCCACCCTCCCCAGGGGCAGATCAGGAGGGCAGCGATACCCCCAGCAAGCCCCAGCCCCCTCACCAAACACACCAGGAGCATCACCCGGGTCTGGCAGCCGTGCCAAACCACGCCAATGGGGACCGTGTTTTGGCATGATATCCCCCTTCCTTGTCTCCTGGCACCTTTCTGGATGCCTGGGAACTGGTGTGAATGTGTTATCCATCACGGAGACAGCCCAATAAACAAACCCTCCTCCTCCTACTACAACAAAGAGCATCAGGCGCTGTTCGCATTATGAATGGGACGGATAAAATCGATGGAAGTGAACTTGGAAAGCATCCCGGGATGAATCACCGCAAAGCCAAGGAACAGCCAGGACGCTTTGTGCTTGTCTGTAGACATCCTGCAGACCCCTGTCTACCCTGGGCAGCCACCAAAACACTCCCAGTGCTAAGCCCGGGGCAGCTGAGCCCCCTGGAGAGATCATGAAGAGGCATGGGGGAGCAGCCTTCCAGAACAGTTCAACAAACAGCTGGAAGACAAGCACAACAGGTCCAGCTACTGCCTCATCCTCAGGGAGCAGCCCAAGGGCCATATCATCACAGAATCAGGGTGAATAGGGTGGAAAACAGCTTTAAGGGCATCCAGTCCAGCTGTTAACCCACCACTGCCAAGTCCACTGCTAAACCACATCATCGTGATGGTGATGGGGGTGCTGGCAGAGGTTACTGCCCACATGGTCCCAGCTGGGGAGCCCGGCACACCAGTAAGCTGCTGCACAGCAAAGGGTGCATCCAAAGGTGCAAAGTCCCTCCATGAGATATCTCAGTCCTTGTTTTAGGGCTAAAATAGGTGGGAGAGAGGCAACTTTTCAGCACAAATCACCATCAGGGCCAAACCCAGTGATGCTCTTGCTGCAGGGGGAAGCATGATCCAGCAGGTTAAACCACATCATAGACTCCTAGAACCATCTGGGTGGGAAGGGACCTTGAAAACTCATCTTGTCCAACCCCCCTGCAGGGAGCAGGGCCATCTGCACCCAGAGCAGCTGAAGGAGACAGAGCTGTTCCCAGAGCACCTCTCCAGTAAGAAACCCCAGTCTGATCCCAGCAGCTCCTCCCTGCAGTGTGACAATCCTGTTTATACAGCCAAAGATGTCATGTTTCTGCCAAAGATGTCATGTTTCTGCGCTTCGCTTAAAAACACTTCAGCTTAAACACTCACATTGGGGTTTTCCCCCCTGCCCCGGTTTGCAGCCTTGCAGGGTCAATGATCCTTCCCCAGACAAAGCTGAATTCTTCAGCTCCATGGACAGGAGCAGCTCAGTGGTGAAGCAGCCAGCTGTGGCCAGATGTGGGCTGGCAGGGAGTTCCCGGCTAAGCTGCCAATGCAGCCAGGTAGTGCTCGCACCATGGCTTGTACTGGCAGCAGGGCAGGTTGAGGGAGAAAAGCACTGATGGTGCCCAAGAAATTATGTCCCACTTGGGAAATCTGCTGCTGAGGGCAGTTTGGGCCAGGATGGTACACAAGAGAAGTCTCTCCCTAGAGGTAGTTGTCAAGAGGATGGGGCCAGACTCTGGTCAGTGGTGCCCAGCCACAGGACAAGGGGCAACGGGCACCAACTGGAACCCAGGAGGTTCCATCTGAGCAGGAGGAGAAACTTCTTTGGTGTGAGGGTGGCAGTGCCTGGCCCAGGCTGCCCAGAGAGGTTGTAGGGTCTTCTTCTCCAGAGAGATACAAAACCTGTCTGGATGTGATCCTGGACACCCTGCTCTGGGTGAACCCGCTCTAAGCGGGGATGTTGGACAAGATGGTCTCCAGTGGTCCCCTCCAACCCCCTCCATGCTGGGATTCTATGAAACCACCCCCAGCATTGGGGTTGGGATGCCTGTGTAGAAGGGCTGTGGTCTGTTGAAGGTCAGCACCTTAAACCACAAAGTCCTTGATCAGAAAACCAAGAGCAAGAGCCAGGACATGGATCCAGAAGAAGTGACCCACCAGGGACACAGCCAGAGCAGCACCAAAGGCAACTGTGGATGCAATGGAGCTGATGTACAGGTCAGGGCTGAGGACAGGGGAGGTGAGTATCCCTGGAGACCACATTAAAACAGCCATGATCAACTTTCCAGGGACAAGACAAAAGCTTTGAGGGGTCAACTCCACCTACCAGGGGATGCTCCAGGGCTCCTGTCTTGCTCCCAGGCCCCAGAAAGAGCCTCTTCACCATGTGCAGCAGGAAGGTCTTCTTCAGAGACATCCCTACATGAAGCAACCTTGCACAGAGCTGCAGTTTGGGGACCACTGGAGACAAATGATGAGTTTTTCTCTCCTACTACACACAAGGTCTTGGGCTGCGTTGCATTGGCTGCTCCTTTCCTTCTGCAGGGTTGGACACCAGCTGGAAGAATGGCAGCAGCAAGGACATTCCTCACACAGCCGCGTGCCCAGGCACTCATCGTTTTGTCCTAGCACAGATGCACACAGCCTTTTTTTGTCCTTCCCTTCCACCATTTTTTGTTTTAAAGGAGAGGAGGCAAATGCTGTTGTTGGCCCATCATGGACACCTACTAGACATAAGTCTTTGCAATAAAACATCCAACCTGATTTCTGGAAGCTTGTAGCCAAGTCACAAGGTGTTGAGCCCTAAATCCTATTTCAAACTTGTGACACATCTCTGGTGCTCACTTGTTCATCAGGTGCAACCAGATACCTCAAGAGCACCCTGGATGCAACCAGACAAACCATCTTCTGCCCCTCAGCCACAGGGCAGGGCCAAGCTGGAGTTCAAGGACACCCCAAAAGTCTTGGCTTCCCTCCCTTCTGCTTCTCCTCTAAGGGCTACTAAAGGGGGGAGGGAAATCAGTTCAAAAACTAAATTCACAAGGGATCTGGACCCTGTATGAAGGGGTCTTCACCTCACCAGCAAGATTTGTGCCGCAGGAGAAAGAGGCTCCTCCTGTAGCTTGCTGCCAGCCCTCGTGCTCTCGCTCCACATCTGGGAAAGTCTGTTCCCATCAAGGCAAATCAGCTGTTAAAAAGAAGAGAGAAGCGTCCAAAGTCGCATCCGATCAGGACCAGAGATGATTCAGAGGGGAGCACGCTCCTGCCACTAGCAGCCAGACGTGCTGGCTGGTGAAACATCATCGAGAGACAGCCGGGGAAAGAGGGGGCTCGCCAAGGGCTTGCCGGGCTCCTCTCCCACATCTCCATCCAAAAACAATATAGATTTTTTGGTTTTGTTTTCAGTGCTTAGGGAATTAATTCCCCATCAAGCCAGAGCACACCAGGCGCTGCCGTGCTGATCCCACAAGAGAAAGAGGGAAGATGCATTTTCCTGTTTAAAAGCTTAGGAACCCATGGATGTAGGAATGGGATGATGTGGAGAACTTGGCTGCCAAAGTGCCTCTGTGCCTCGGAGATGGGGACAAGAAGGTCCTTGGGATGCAGGGTGGGCAGGATGCATTAGCCCACACCTCTGGTGAGCCCCACGGAGCTCATCCAGCAGCGTGTGGAAAACCACTGCACTTCAAAATCAACCCAAAATGGGGCAAAACGTGACACCCCTCCCAAACCAGGACTGGTGCTTCTCATAGGACCTACAAGCCCTGGTACTTTGGAGCAGAAGACTCAAGGACACGCAAAGCACTGTGTGCTGGAGCAGGGGGAAGCCAACCAGGTCCCATAACAGCACCGTGGGGCATGGGGAATGGTGCAGGGATATCTCCTTCTCCCCACAAATAAATGTGCCTCTGCACTGTTCAGCATAACTCATCCTCCTCTGCAAGGTCCCTGGTGTCAGGCTCCATTAAATCCCATCTCTTTCCCTGCAGGACCACGCTCAGCAGCCAGCTGCCACGTGCAGGATGCAGCCACTCTTCCCACAGGGTTTCAGACTCAAAAGCAAACTTGGGAGTGGACCCAGGCTGCAGCTTGAGGACCTGGCCACCGTTACAGAAATGATGCAGAAACACAGAGGAGCTCAAAAAGCTACAATCTAGGGGGATTTTTTTTTTTTTAACTTGCATCCAATTTTCCCCCACAGGTTGCCAGGAGTGAGGGTCACCAAGCGCACAGATGCTGATCCTGCAAGGACCAAATGGTTTTGCTGATGCTAAAACCTCCCAACAGGGATCATCCTGCTGGTGCCACCAAGCCCCTCTCTCCACAGCTCACATCTAGCCCAGAAAACAAACATTCAGAGCGGCCAAGAAAGCCAGAGAGACGAGGAAAATGAGAAGAGACACCTCTCCAGCAGCGTTAGTCATTTGATAGCCCATCACTTCTCATCACATCACCCTCCTGCGATGCCACGTTACATCAGGTTATCGCACCACGGGAGGTGACACAGCGCCGATGGGCGAGGAAACCCAACGCAACCGCGCACGGCAGGGGGATGCTGAGGATGGGGCTTGTTTCTTGGTTTCTGGTCTGTTAGTCCCCACCATTCTGTGCTGCAGGTTGAACTTGGCCAACGCCATGGGGCAGGGGGTGGGAAATAGCAAGGCAAAAATACACCCACTCACTCCATGGAAATCTGGTGGCTCTACCAGCAAGAGCCAGGTAGTTGGGAGAGCTCTAGAAATTACCTCACCTGCCTGCAGAGCTCCTGCCAGGTCCTACTGTCCCCAAAGCCAAAGAAACAGAAGGAAAAGGATGTCAGAAATGGCCCGATGACCCTTCAGCAATCCTAAGCAGCAGCTGATTGGTGTAAATAAGTAACTAAATAAAGGATCCATGATGGTTTTGCCTTGCAGAGGGCTGCAGGGTGCAAGAGCTGCTCCATCACACCAGCACCTACAAACTGGTGCTCGGTGAAGCCACCTCAGTGCTGCTTCCCAGCCTGGTGAGACGTGTGGCAAGGAGGAACACCTGTCAGTGCTGAGGGGCTGGAGGGGCAGGGAGGGTGTTGCCTGCACAGCCCTTCTTCAGCCAAGTGCAAAAACGACTGGAAGAACCCAAAAACGAGCCAGAAAGACCACATTTTGGGAAAGCAAACAAGGGAGAAGTCTGAGGAGGGAAAGGTGGCAGAAAACCAACTTGGATATGGAGTTGGAAGAAGATTTTAGCTGAACAATAAGATGTAAGGGGAGCTTGTCCTCCCCACGACAGCTCTTGGCATGCAAACCTCTCCCAGCAACTGCCATGTGTTTTCTGGGAGGGTTTTGTTTAGGCTGAGAGTTGCGCCTGGCTTGTAAAAGCTTCAGTTCCTGCAGAATTAATCAGAGCACCAGCCCAAGACTGGGAAATACAGGTCAGGCTGTTTCCCCCCAGCCAGCAGCAACGCCCTGCGTGACCTCATTGACCAAGCCCACCCATCAAGTTCCCCACCACCAGCATCTCCTGTAAGAGTGTAAATGGCCCTGGGCAAACCAACAGGCAGGATGAGGGCCAGCTGCTGGCATCAAGGGGTTTGCACCAGACCCATCTGCATCTTCACTCCAGACTCCAAATGGGCTCAAAATCCCACGGGCAGGAGTGGACGGAAAAGCAGCCACAGAGGAAAAACCACAGCTGGATTTATAAAGAAAGCTTTGGAGAAATCAGCCCCTAGTGACAGCCAGCTAGTGGCACCAACCCAGGCAGCACGGAGAGGCTCCAAACGACAGTGGTCGCCCTCCTGCACCCATGTTACTGGGGTACAGGGGTACAGCAGCTGGGGTAAAGTCAACAGTCAACACGACGGTGTATGTATAGCCAGACATACATAACCACATTTCTGGGTTTGTGTCTCAGAATCCNGGTGGCCTTCTGGGCCACCTGGGCTCTCTGGCTCATCTTCAGCCAGATGTCAAACAAACTGTCCAGGTCTTTTCCCACTGAGAAGCAGCCACGTATCTCCAAACGTGAAGGCTCTGCTCACTGCGCAACACTTGGCCAACATCCTCCAGCCCATCCGTGTGCATACGGATGCCCCGTTTCCCACGGTCACCTCCTCTGCTTGATATCAACCATCCCCTACGCCATGGAATTGGAACCCACGTGGCAGACAGCACTGGAACTTACTTGCTGAGAAGGTGGCTTCAGTGTGGACGGGAGGGGTGGAGGGGAGGAAAGGCGGGTACCCCACAAAAAAGGAGCGCAGGGAACGCTCGGAGAGGAGCGGGGAGCGCTGTGCGGGGATGTTCTCACAGCTTCCCACGCTGTTGTGGATCTTGAGGTTCAAGGGCTTGTTCTTCTTCTTGACTCTGGAAGGAAGAAGGAGGAGAACGTAAAAACAAAAGTGAAAAAAGTGAAGGGCAAGAAAGCAGGGAGGGATTTTCTCAGGTGGGACGAGTGAGCAGCGCATTGAGGGACTGGTGATACCTGTAGAACAGCTGCTCCCACTGAAGATGTCACACCAGCCCAGGGGCTTAGGTGATAACAAGACCCATTTCCCTCCAAGTACTTTCAATCCCTCTCCATCATCAATAAACAGCAATTTTCATTAAGGAACATATTGTATTTGAGATCTTTACCTCCCACAGAACCTGGCTGAAGAAGGCCAAAAGCCCCATCACCCTGGATAGACTGTTAGAATTACGCAAAAAAAGCCAAGGTGGGAACCAAGAGAGAGGCAAAGGAAACGTGGCAGCTCTGCGACAGCAGTGGCTGAGACCATCCTGGGAGGGAAACCCAGAGCATCTGGCCCCAAAACCAAACCAGAGCTGTGCAGTGCCAGGCAGGGACATGCCACTCTGTGAGCCCCACTGCAGGGGGAATCAGGGGAGTACAAACCCAGACACTGCTGGCTCTCGAAGCTTTCCTCGGTGTCATAAAATCACACAATGGTTTGGGCTGGAAGGGACCCTTAAAGGTCATCTCATTCAACCCTCCTGCAGGGATCAGGGCCATCTGCAACAAGAGCAGGGTGCTCAGAGCCCTGGCAAACCTCCCCTGCAATGGGGACAGGGATGAGGCATCAACGAGGGGCTGCCCCAACCCAGGGGCTGGACCCTGCACCTGGCCTCGATGAACTTCATGAGGTTCACAAGGGCCCAGTTCTTGGGCTTGTCCAGGTCCCTCTGGATGGATCCCATCCCTCAGGAGCACCAGCCCACCACTTAGCTCGGCATCATCTGCAAACTTGCAGAGGGTGCCCTCAGTCCCACCTCGGTCATTGATGATGATATTTAACAGCACTGGTCCCAGCACAGGCCCCCCCAGGGCCAACAGCTCCAGCAGCTGCTGTCCTGCAAACCCCCGTGTGCTTGTACACAGGCACTGGTCCTGCTCTCCCACCACCAGTCCAGTTACATCAACCAGAGATGGACACGAGCTCCGACACCTGCAGGAGAGTCATCCTCCGCAGGGCCGTGCCATCTCCCACCGCCCCAGGTCCCAGCAACACCCAGGGGCATCTGGCTGTGCCAGGCCATAGGAAATGGCCACTCTGCGCTTTAGCAGGAGAAAATTAAACTGCTCTCTAATAAGTTAATTGTTTCCTCACACAGGAAAAGCTGCTGCTGCCTCCAGGGTGGCTGTAATGACCTCTTTGGGTGAGCTGGGCTCAGGGATGGGGTGGATGGTTGCCTCTAGCCAAGGTCAACAGCACAACCCTCCTGGCTTGGAGCCCCTGGGGGTCTGATGCACTGGCTCTTGTTTGTGCTGCCAGGGGAATCTGATCTGCTCCTGACCCTAAACCTCCAGACCTTAGAGCAAACCTGCAAAGCATTAAGCTGAGGAAGAGCTTGGTGACCTCCAGAGCTGCTCAAACCCCTCCATGGCTGTCACCTGAACCCAACCCAGCAGCACAACCACAGTGAGCCCACCAAAGCCCCCAGGGCAGGCGTGACCCCAGTTCCCCGTGAGCCCTGTCCTAGCACTTGGCCCAAAGCTCTTCCTGCGACGCAGTGATTAGCCACTAATCTCATTTTTTTTCCACCCATAAATCAGTTCCAGACCAAACATTTACCGTGAGCATCATTTCCTCACCAAGCAGGGCTGGTGACAGCTCTCATTATGAGGAAGGATGAGTGATTTTGGACAGAGAGAGATTTTTCTCCCTCCTTGTTTCTTCAGAAAAAAAAAGAAAATTAATAAAGGCACACGAACATCATGATCCAACTGGGTGACCAGTGATGGTTGGCTTCCTGCCTCTCCATGGCCCTGACCCCTTTCCCTGCCCCAAAGGAGGGGGAGCAGGGACAGAAGCTTAGAGAGGAGCAGGAGGCTGCAGCAAGAGCATCCTCACCCATGGCAAGAGCCCCAACACTGGGGACAGGAGTGTTCCAGCTGTTAGTGACCCCCCCCTCCCAAGGCGTCCCTGG
>VWZY01004527.1:87622-127533 GCA_013399075.1 Chloroceryle aenea | reverse complement strand
ATGTCCAGAAGCAGGGCTGGCAGTTCCACACTGTTCATGTGACTCTGGGAGGGAGGATGGATTAGAAAACTTACACCTGTCTCTCTTTTGTGGTGGGGGTGGGTTCTGTTTCTTTTTGTTGTTGTTTGGGATTTTTTTGTAGTGAATTTACTATATTCTACCACTTTCTGCTTTTCTTTATTAAAGGAAAGTGAGAAACCATAGCACAGCTGACCACTTCCTCAAGTGATGTTTCCATCACCTGGGATAAAACCAGCCTCAACTTCAGACTGTTTTGACAACCCAGTCCTTACCTAGAAAATGTATCCAACTCTTGAGACATCTCAGACACGTCTGTCACCCTTGGGGAGATGGGGTGGTGATGATGATGGAGAAGGGGTTTGCTACTTTTTCCACGTGGTAATTTTCCCTGAAGAATGGACTTCCTACAAAGCCCAACCTCCTCCTCAGGGAAGAACGTGCCCGTGGGTATTTGAGCTAAAAGCCAAGAAACCTCTCCTTACAGCAGTGTTGGGGCAGCAGGAATTAAATCCCAGCAAGATGACTCCAGAGCTTTGTCCTCGTTTCAGAACGTGCCAGATGCATTGTTTGGTAGGTCACTGTGGTCTGGCATTGCCCTGGTAGGGCAGAAAGCCCAGGGTGAAGTTGAACTGAGCTGCACGAGGTGTAGTTCAGGGAGATTTTTCAGTGGCCTCGTTCAGCTTGAGGCTGACCCCTCTGCAGATGAGCTGTAACCAAGGGAGTAGTGCAGACACCTAGCTTGCAACAGAGGCCTGTCCTGATCCCTGCAGAAGGAGGAACTGAGCTCTTCCTGGTCACTGAGGTACCCAAAGATTGAACCTCTGACAGAACTGTGATGAGCAGTGAAAAGTGTCACTTCCTCTGCTGATGTATCATGAACAGTACTGAATTCTCCTCATAAAAATGAGAAGGGAAAACAAACAAGAAGGCCCCATGACCTCTAGCATACCCATTCTGGACTGCTGCAGTACTGACGGGTTGCTGGTGTGAGCTTTAATTTCTTTTTCACCCCAGAATAAATGCTTTCAGCCACCCTTGTGTGCACAAGAACCCCCTGTCCACTTCTTTGGCATATGTCTCTAAAGTCAATCACAGTTCAAAACTTCTTGTGTAACTTTTTCCAAAGCCTTTTTTTTTAATACTTCAGAGGGCAGCTTCTGGTTCAGAGAAGTTCCACAAGGTGTTCTCCAAATGAATCACCAGTCAGCTCAGCCCCTTGTACCTTGGGGGGGAAAAATGGCTAATGAATGAAGAGGGAGCCTTTAAGCACAGAAGGAGGAAGATCATTCTTCTTTGTGCAGTCTTCAAGCATTGTCTTGGTACATGGCTGAGGAGCAGGAGAGAGATTGCAGTGCAGTTGAGCATATAATTAAAAGGTTATTTTGAGGAACACTGGCTTTGTTCAATGAACTTGTTTTTAGCACTGGGACTTTTTGCCTGAGTGTTCAACCTCAGGGACTAAGATGCTTTGTAAGCTCCTCTAAGAAGCTTTTTAAAGCTTTGTAAGCACAGTGCAGGAATAAAAATGCAGACCTGATGCTTTTGAGCTGAAGGAGCAGTGGGGAAGAAGCAGCAGAGCAGGAAATTCAGGGGGGGGAAGCAGGGGGGTGTCAGGCTTTTGTGTCCTCCTCAGCAGGTGATGCAGGGAGGAAGCAGCCAGCCTGGGGTGGCCACTGTTCTAAGGGGGGAGATAAGCAGCTAAGGACAGAGATGGAGGAGGTGCCTGCTGAGGAGAGGGGAGCAGAGGAGGCTCGTGCTCATCTTTGTTCCTGACACTTGAGGATGTCTGGAAGAAGGAGCAAACATGGAGTTAGTGGAAGAGAGTGAACAGTATCGTGGGCTTGAGATCAGGAGAGGACACAGAGGTGACAGTGACAAGCTACAGAATATGGTCCTGGGCACTGGCCAGAGCAACTCAGCCAGACCCAGGGAGGATGGGGCTGTCCCAGTGCAGGCTGCAGGGGGTGCCTGGAGCTTCTCTGAGGCTGGGGGTGACAGCAGCCTCACTTGTAGGAGCTCTGCTGGGTCAGGAGCCTGAGCTGCCCCATGAAGCAGGCACCACTTGCTGAAAGAAATTGGGATGACTGGGATCATCTGAGGTTCTCTTACACAAGCAAATGCACGACAGAATAAACAAGAGAAAGTCTGTGCAGTCATGAAGCTGTGGGATGAGTGGAAAATGGGAACAGCTTGCATGACTGGAGTGCTACAATGGATGGACATAAGGATAAGCAGGCAGGGAAGAAAAATGGATGGGGGGACGGCCAGAGAGTAGCTCTTGGAATGTGCAGAGTGTAAAGGTGATAGGAAAAGCCCTGACAACAAACCTGCCAGGAGCTTGTCATCATGGCTAAATGGGAGGCCAACAAAGGGCATATTGTGGTAGGCACCTGCAACAGACCACTTAACCAAGAAAAGGAAGAGGATGAAACCTTCCTTAAACAGTTTGAAGAAGTCTTTTTTCACGCTGTGGTTTTCCTGGGGATTTTTAACCAGCTCTGATTTGCAGGGAATAGCAGCACGGCAGAACACAAACAAGCCAGGAGACTTGGAGTGTGCTGGGAACCATCCTTTGTTTGGGTGCTGAACAGGGCTGGGGAGGGCAGAGTCTAGATCTGCTACCCAGGAATAGGGAAGAAGTGCTCAGATGCAATAGTCAATGACAACCTTGGCTACAGTGACCTTTGAGATGACAGCTAAAACTCCTGAGAGAGGAGAAAAGGACAAATAGCAGAGTAACAGCCTTGGACTTCAGAAAAGTGAACTTGTATCTTGTGCAGGGGTCTGTCTGGCATGAGAGGCTGCCCAGAGGGGTACAGGACCCAGAGCTGGTTGCTTTTCAAAAGGATTCCTTCCACCCTGCAAAAAACTGCACTGGTGTAGTAGGAGGACAGACTGGATGACTGAGAAACTCTGGCTGAGCTCAAATGCCAACAATTGGATGGGAAGTAAAAGTGAGGATGAGCTACAAGGGATGACTATGGAATTGCACAGGCATGCAGGAATGCTGCAAGGGACATCAAAGCTTGGATGAAGCTGAAACTGGCAAGGGATGTAAAGGCACCAAGAAGGGTTTCCAGGAGCAGAACATCAGTAAAAGGAGGATGAAAGACAATGAGGGCCCTCTACTGAATGAAGTGACCTAGTGATGAAGGCAAAGAAACAAAGACTGCGGTGCTGTGTTTGCTTCACTTCTGTCTTTACTGGCAAGCTCTGCTCTCAGGCTTCTCTGAAAGCTTGTGGTGATCAAGGGACATTCCTCGTGGCTTGAAAAAAGACAGATGTTAACACCTAGCTTTTAAAAAGGTGAGAAAGAGGGTTCAGCAAGCTACAGACTAGTCATCCTCATCTCAGTCCCTGGGAAATCTGATGCAAGCTCTTGTGGTAGCCATTTCTAAGTACATGAAAGAAAATCAGGTGAGTGAGGACAGCCTGGGGTCATGAACAGCAAATTGTGCCTGAGCAGTGTGATCATCTTCTGCCATGGCAATAGTGGATGGCATTTTCCCTGGCTTTATCCAGAGGCTCCCAAAGCATCTGTGTAGCCAAACTGTAGACAGATGGGCTGGGTAAAAAAAGCAACTTTTGCAGAAGAGGATCTGGGGGCATCTGTGAAAAGTGAAAGTCTGGAAGGATGAGTCAACCTGCTGGCTGGGCTTGTGTAGGTAGCAGGCTGAGGGAAGTGGCCATGTCCCCTGTATCCCCGTCATCGTGGAACCACACCGGCAGTATTTCTTCCTTTTGAGCTCTTCTAGTGCAAGAGACAGCAACAGAATAGAGTTGGAGGGGGCAGAGGATGGTGATGAGGCTGGAGCACGTGACCCATGAAGAGCTGGGACTCCTCTGCCTGTAAAAGCAAAGGTGAAGGTGGGTGTTTAAGCTCAGTCTTCCATCCACATGGGGGGCCATCTGGAAAACTGGACTTTTCCTAGAGGTACCCAATGGAAGGGCAATAGTCAAATTGCATCAAGAGAAATTTCAGTTGAATACATGAAATAAAATCTAAAAAAATCACCAGAAGAATGGTCCAGGACTAGAGCAAGTGCCCAGAGAGTTTGTGAATTCTCCATCACTGGAAATCTTCAAAACACAAATTCACAGACCTGGAGCAACCTGATGTAGCTTTGCAGTTAGGTCTTTTTTGAGCAGAAGACTGGACCTCCAGAGGGCCCTTTCAAACAAAATTATTCTACCAGACCTGACCTTTACGTGGCAGATTAATTATTATGTGGATGGACAGACTCCATGGGAACTACCTCGTGTCCACGTGGAAACAGTTCTGCTACAGATCATTGCTGCAGATGTTGATGTGCACGCAAACTGTCCCCTGCAGAAAGGTCAGCATTTGTAAATACACTAGTTTCAGATCAACTCTAAGGTTTTACTCATTATATCCTTGAAGTAAACTCTTAGAAAAGGTGAACTCAGAACATAATTTGCTTTGTGAGCAACTGCAGCTGATCCTTACGCTTGGATGTATGTTCATAAACAAGCCTAAAGTGTCTGAAGGTTGTTTTTCAGTTTCTTAGCAGCTTTGTTTTGTTTCTCTTGCTCTGTGCTACGGGGAAACCACAACAGATACAAGGTAGTAAAACCAGGTCACTCGCACAGCTCCCCTGCAGAAGTATCACACGTGTCTTCATAGCAAGAAAGGTGCTTCAGCTTTTTCTGCTCTGAAGTGGAAAAACTCCCCCCTTCTGCTCATAACGTGATCTGTTGTGTCTGACTGATGTCCTTCGGGGTGTGCTGCAAGGGGCACTGCTGGGAGGAGATGGCATGTGCCAGAGGACTGCTTCCAGTTACGTTTTTGACTTAGGTGGTCGTGGCAGAACTGCTTTTGAACTGATGTTTGTTACAGTTTAGGCATGTATTTCTGGTGGTTTGTGATTAAAAGCTCATCTTCACAAATGGAAAAGAGGAACCCTGGAGGTCCAGCTGCCACTGCTGGGGGCTCCTCTGGTCCTGCAGCTCCCTTCCTGAGGTGTGGGGCTGAGGCTCAGCACACTGCAGCCACACACTGGCAAGGCCCTGGGAAAGTACTCTGCTGCAGCATCGCTGGGGAGCACCCTAAGTGGGGAGCACAGCCCACCCAGGAGGTGAAACACGCCTGGGAAATGCTGTGTCAGGAGAGGGGGGCTGCCTGCTTTTACTTGGTGAGTGTTAGGCTATGGGGTGAAGGGTCAGAGGAATGGTGGGGGACACACAATCCCAAACTGGATCCTCAAAACCCCCTGTCCTGCTTCTTCCCTGGGCTGTCCCAGACTAGGTGCCAGGTGAGTCCCTTTGTCACCTCACAGGCTGAGGGACCTACAGAGGCATGGGCACACGTGTGGGCATCACACACAGGCTCACAGTGGGGTGCTGGGGAGTAAGTCCAGGATATTTAGGGCCAGGATGAAAAGGGGGGGAAAGGGAGGAATCATGGTGTTTTAGGGGATCAAGCCCAAGGAAAACAGAGAGAAGAGGGGATGAAAGGCACTGGTTGTATGGCAGGTCTCCTGCTTGGCAGCTTGTCTGGCCATGCCTACCCCTGACCAGCGATGTCTGCTCCCTGAGCACTGTTTCCAGCTCTTTCTAAACATGAATAAAGGTGCTTAAAACCTTAAAACAGTCTAAACAATTCTGGCTTGAGGAAAAATTAGGGATGGATTTAGGCAAAACCTTGAATCATACATTTCCTTGAAATCAGTGTGATATTTGCCTGCCTAAGAAACACTTTACAGTGGCTTTTACAAAGTTATTCTGGCAACCTTTGCAAGCAGAGGCATCTTTATAGTGTTAAGTGGATCAAATGGTGACTGATATGTTTAGTGATGTTTTCTTTATCTCCCTTGAACTGCAAGGTAGGAGGGCTGTGCTCTGTTCATTAAAAGGAAACTGGTAAAACTGAAAGATAAGTAGTTCAAAAAATTCCAAGCAAACCAAGAGAGAATTACAAAATATTAGTTCTGGTTTTTGGAGACTAAAGCAATCCTGGGGATTACAATTATGTACTTCATAATTTAATATATTAATGGGAGAAATACTGAATTTAAAGTCTATTTTTAAGCAACACATTTTAGATTTAGGTAACAGCCATAAAAAATGTCACACACACACACACACAGCTATTGTTAACTGTAGCACTTCCAAACTGGTGTTCTGCAGTCACACTCAAGTTAATAGACTAAGTTCATTAAGCCCTAAGTGAAAATTTAAATTAGGAACCTGAACAGAAAGTGTTAAACCAAACAATGAGCAAGGCTGAATTTTCAGCAGGTTCTTGCACTGCAGGTCCCCTTACGGAGCGGTTCCCCATGTGGGGAAGCACTGGCTTTAGAAATCTAATGTTCCCAGAGAGAAATGAGACAAATTCTCATGGAAGTCTTCCATGAGAGAGAAATTAAAATTCATTCATTCTCTTCCCCTAGTTTCTGGTTTCAATAAGCGTGTGCTAATTTAGAGTACTCAGTCTGAAGGAGGTGGAAGTACCAGTAAAAACAAATGAATGCACTGGGACCATTGGTCTCATCGAACTGGAGAAGCTAGGGTGGGATAAACTGGAGTAGTGTTCCTGCACAGCAGCTCTTCTGCACCCACTCCCTGCATGCTTGTTCCTTTGGCATTAAATATCCAAATGAATTAAGCTAAACTGTGGAAAGATGCAAAGGAGTCCAGAGAGGTACTAAAAATACAGGCAGAAATGAGTGCCAGGTGCCACCTTGAAGGAACCCAAGCTAAACCAGTTTATACAAAGAAAAAGAAATCAAGCACATAGCCCTGAATTGTGAGTAGCCCAAAGAGCAGTGAAGCTGAGAAAGCCATGGGTGGTAGCAGAAAGTAAGCGATGTAAAACTGACTGAAACAGTAAAAGTGTCTGCAGCCAGCACATGAGAGCCTTGGCTTGGTGCAGGAAACTCCCTCTGTGTTGCTGAAGGGATTGCTGAAGNAGCTCTTCTGCACCCACTCCCTGCATGCTTGTTCCTTTGGCATTAAATATCCAAATGAATTAAGCTAAACTGTGGAAAGATGCAAAGGAGTCCAGAGAGGTACTAAAAATACAGGCAGAAATGAGTGCCAGGTGCCACCTTGAAGGAACCCAAGCTAAACCAGTTTATACAAAGAAAAAGAAATCAAGCACATAGCCCTGCATTGTGAGTAGCCCAAAGAGCTGTGTGTGTGCCCATGTGCTGACAGTGAAGCAGATACTGACTTGGGCAGTTTAGAGCAAGGAGCAGCAGATGCTGCTGGGGTTCATTTGAGTGAAAAAAATTAAAAAGTCTGAAGACATAACAGCAGCATGTTAGGTATTAACTGTGAGGAGCACTCTTGTTTTAAACCAGAAAGTCAGAATCTCTTTGGTAAACAAAAATGTAGAAGGTGGACTGGTTTTGGCTGTGCCCTGGTGTTGGAGGGGACGTGCTAGAAAATGTTTGTGTGGCAAAGATGAAGAGGTGCATGCCTGCAGCAGCTCATACAGACTCTATGGTCTCATAGCTGTGGCCCACTGCTTTTTTTGTGTAACAGAAATACCTCGTAACTCAACAGCTCTACCAATGCCTAAAGCAGGCACAGATTATTTGCAGTGCCAACCACGCAAAGAGCTGTTCTGCCAGTGAAACACATGGGTTTTGGGGCAGCCCCATAAATGTCACTTACTTCACTCTGCCTTGTTCATGGTGGGACGAGAATTTCAGAGCTTCCTGTGCTGCATCAGGTTCACCCCCGCAGCCAGCACAGCCAGCCCACTCTCAGGTCTGGGTGTAGTTCAGAATGAGGTGCCCGACAGAGGAGATTGTCTCTTTCTGTGCTGTCCTTCAGCCCTTTGCTGAAGAGTAGCATTTAAGGTTCAGTTCAGGGTTAGGGCCACATGGAAGTTAGAAAGCAGCCAAGATGGAGAGCCATGTGCCTCATTCAAGACCCTCCTCAGCTGTGACCATTCCAGCTCCTTCAGAGTGCAGTTTGTGCCCTGGGCTGGAATCTCTGCAGTACAGCTACAAATCTGAAAGAAAAATGGGGTCACAGATATAGGCCAATTACCCCTGCATCATGGAACAGGAAACCTTGCAGAACAGCCTTTTGCTGTTTCGTTTGCTCACGTCCCAGTGTGGTTTGCTCTTGTGGTCTTTGATTTTTTTCTTAAAAAAAGGATGCATCCTGACTCATGCTGTTAAATAAGAGTGTTCTTACTGATCACCAAGGATCTGTTGGTCATCGGAAGCAAACTGCAGACTGTCCAGTTGCATGGTCTTTTGCAATAAATAGCATCTATACATTTTCTTGTCATGACTGCACTCCGCCTCAAATCCACTGCCTTTTTTTGTCTGCAGAGGAGAGACAAATTCTGCTAATGAATCATTTGATCATTACTTAATCCTCTCTGTGCTTCCTGGAGGGGTTGGTGAAGTGAATTGAAACAAATCTTCAACAGGTAGGAACGTAAAACAGATCATCCAGATCAAGCAAACCTAATCAGCCAGAGCTTCTTGTCTCCCACTTTGGTTCATACCCAACAGTACAGGAGTGCAGAAGCCGAGCTGTGATAAACTGACCACACAGCTGAAGACAGACTGCTTTCTGGAGTCTGGCTGCCTCTTTCCTTTCCTAGCTTTTGTTCTTAACCTGAGGGTTTAATCTAAAACCACAGAAGTCTGTTGCTTGTTACCAGCCTGGGGCACTCAGTTATTCAGAAGGATTGTTTAGTGGACTGTGGTCATTATTTTAACAGATATGATAGTTCATTGAATTTGATGCTCCAGCTCAAAGCTGTGGCAGTGCAGGAAAATCTCTTATGGTGAAGAATTTGGCAGGGTTTCAGGGAAACGAAAAGTTTTGCCTGAATTGGTTGTGGTCAGGCAGTGTGGGACCAGTGCTGCAGTCCTAGTGGAGCACACTGGGGCACACTCTGGCTGTGTGCTGCAGAGCCTTCTTTGCTCTCAGATTTGTGCAGCGGTGTTAGCAAGATGTTGGGATATTCTTCCTTCACATTGATCTGATGACTTGTGAAAGGGTAAAAAGATGTTCTCAGAAATGGCCTCTGCATTCATTAGTCCTGTGGCCTGTCAGACTGGGAACTCAGCCATGCTAAGCACAACATAGATAGCCACAAGATAGTGGCTTAAAAAGTCTCTTGACTGATGGTTCCAAGATCCTTCCCTTTCTGCAAAGTCTGTTTCCTCTTCAGTTTCCTTTCTGACTTTCCTTGCCTCATTTACTGCCTTTTTTCCTGTGTCTATTGCTGAATCCCTCTCTCTGTTTTAGTTGCTTCATTGCCCCTGCTCACTCTACTCCTCCTCAGCTCCCATGACACCACAAACCCAACAGACACAGCTGTTCTCCCACTTGCTGCCTCTGCTCCCAGCACCAGGAGAATTTATTTTTGCCTGAACACGGTCCAAGGAAGGGCCATCTAACCCCATGGCACTGACCTTCATCTCGCACGGTACCTTCACAGGTCTGCCACAGGTTTCACAAGTGACTCTGGCTAAGCTGCTTAATGGTGCTGTATGCCAAGTCCTCAGCTGGAAAATGTGAATGGCTGGACCTGTGCAAGCCATCAGTGTGTCAGAAGGTACAGCACATGATGGCTATTTCGCCTGTTAGCACTGCTAGTGCCTATGTCGTCCAGTCACCCTCTTCCTCTCTGACCCAGGACAATGACANCCCCTCGTCCTTTCACTCCAGGCCTTTGTAACCAGGTCCTCTCCAGGTGTTTTGTAGATACTGGAAGGTGGTTGTTAGATCTCCCTGGAGCCTTCTCTTCTCCAGGCTGAACAATCCCAGCTGCGTCAGCCTGTCCTCCAGTCCCCTGATCATCTTCATGTCCCTCCTCTGGCCCTGCTCCCTCAGGTCCTTGTCCTTACTGTGCTGAGGCCTCCAGAGCTGGACGCAGTGCTCCAGGTGAGGCCTGCCCAGAGTAGAGCGGCAGAATCCCCTCTCTCAATCTGCTGGCCACACTTCTTCTGATGCATCCCAGGATGGGATTGGCCTTCTGGGCTGCAAGCACACCCTGCATCTTGAAACCTGACTGAGAAACACTCTGGGACTATTCACACCTTTAAAAGCAGGCAGACGTCTGAAGTCCTTGTTAGACTGCGGCCTTCACCCATTCAGATGGGGCTGAAGCGTCAGTGTTGCAGCGCTAACAGAAACGCAGTGGTTAGCAGGGGGTGTCTTGACCTCATGCCTTCACCTTACACTGAGGTCAAGGAACAGATTCCATAAACTTCATGGAACCAACATTGCTTTGAGAAACCAATTACAGTTTTGCATTCTGGGTCTGTATATTTGATATTAAAAGGCAGTCTGCTAAATGGTTCTTGCAATATGTTCCCTGAGAGTTAGCGCACTTAGTCCTGTCCCAGGGGACTGAACATGGAGTAGATACACTCGAGACAGAAGGACAGTAGTTTCAGAGGAGTGCAGGTAGAATGAAATGACTGGTGGGGTCAGGTGTCATTTCAGCTAGCAAGAGGCAGTGGTATTTTGGGAAAAACTGAGTTTTGAAATAAGAAAAAGAATATTGTGCCTGGGAAGTAATGAAAGAACAAGACTGTTGGCATGATCCTGACTCCAAACACAGACTGGTGAGGTCAGTTGAATGTGGACAACTGTTATGCTTTGAGGGCAAGAGTAAGAAACATGTCTGTCAGAATATCCACTCTGAAGGGAGGGACTGTGCTGGGGCATGGAGATTGGTTCCTCTCTTTCTCTCTTTGCAGGAGGAAGCAGATAGAGCCAGGAAGGCTGCTTTGCATGTGGCCACAGAGAGCAGCCATGGCGAGCAGCTGCAGATCCTGGCGAGGGTGTTTCTGCTGGTGTCTAGGTGCTGATCTCTGAGATAGGCACTAAAGCTTCGGGGTAGTGAGAGCCCATTGGGGATGGGTGAAGGAACGGTGCAAATTCAGATGTCTGCCAACCCTGGTCAACGAAGTAGGAGGAAGTTGCAGTGAAGCAGGAAGTGGTTGATATTAACACACTTTCCCAAATCTCAGTGGTGGAGACAACCAAAACATCCTGTGGAGGAGGAAGCATGTGTAGCTATCAGTTGCCAGCTTTCTCAAGCATGTCTTTACAGACATCCATGCTTCTTCCTTTCAATAAAGAACATAGCTATGCTGCATAACACAGCCATAGAATCATAGAATAGTTTGGGTTGGAAGGGACCTTTAAAGTTCATCTACTCCAACCTCCCCTGCAATGAGAGGGATAGTGACATGAAGACACAAGTAAGGTGGGCATCAAAACCAATCAAATTTGGAACAAGATACATGGATCCCTTGGGGGCTGTACTGCATCTGGCACCTGAGCTATCTGACAGCTTTGCACTGGAAGGAAGATACACTGAGAGATCTGTTAAAAAGCCTTGGGCCTGCTGCAGATGGAGAAGTTTCCTGACCAATGCCAAGAGCCATAACTAAGTTTCTAGCTTTCCAGCTCTAAGTTCAAATCAATGCCAGAATGCTTACATAGCTAAATCCGACCCTCTGTGCTACCACTGCCACTTGGCAAGACAGTTGTACCTGGACTAATCACCTTCTTCATTATCCAGCCTATTGTCCTTTAATATAATTTCAGTATATTTAGCTGTGCTGTATGGTTCTCCAACACACCTACCCCACAGCATCCACAGGTACCTGTCTTAGTGCTGGCTAAATTATATATATGGAAACAAACCCCTCATCTCTCAGGAATGGGATGTAAGAACATGTTTGCATTCTCTGTGCAGCACAGAATTAATCAACAGCAGTTGCCAACTTTCTGCTCCTGTGGGGAAATGATCCGTAATGTGCCTCCTGTTACTTCTTTGGGTTTTTTTCTTTTTTCTTTATAAAATGTTGATTTTGTTGTTTTGGGTTTTTTTTCTTTTTTTTTTTTATTACCACCACTATAATCACAGTGGAAAAATCAGTCTTATCAAAGCACTAACCACCAGTAAGTGACTATATGTACGAAGACCTAGAGATCAAATGATAACCACAGTTGCCCACTCTAAGAGGGAAGTGAAAGGTGAACTATCTGCTGTGGTATGAATTCAGAGAGCTTCTCTTAGCTGCTCACAGCAGTGGGTCCTGTGTCAGCAACTTCTGTCTCTGTCATCAGCTTGGCACAGCACTCCAACATGCATTTATTTTCCATCCTAATCCACATGGACATTTATGGGTATACTCAAGTCTTGAAAAAGCCCAAAGTACCTAGATTCTGTTGACTGCAGTAAGAGTTAAGTGCCCAATACATTTACAGCTAATTAAAAGCAAAATGATGTAAGCATAAGCTTGGTTATCTCACTGATCCATTTCTGACTGTAGAGATGATCTGTGATTAGGACACAACCTCCTTCTTACTTGTCCTGGTTTGAGTTAGAACANTCCAGAATCAAGCTCCCGAATCTGGCTCCCATCTGCTGCCAAGTCCAGTCTGGAACTTCCCCAGTACCTGCTCACAGCATCAGTGGTGATGGTGATGTGACTGCCACCAGGGCGGGTTGGACTCAGTATTGATTTTATATATATTTGTATCTATTTCATTTTATTATTATTTTAATTAAAGCTGTTTTAATTTTCTAATCTGTAAGTCTTTCTCCCTTATTGCCTCTAACTCCTCCTATTGTCTTTATGATGAGGAAAATCACAGTCCCCAAGATGAAAAGCTGCATTGTGGTTCACACACGAGGAAAGAAATCTTTGAACTGTATCCAGCCAGCCCAGGAATTGCACATTTTGCAGGCACGATTTCAAATTTCATTCTTCAATTTCAGTATTTGTAAATTAATTCATTTAGGTGGGAGCCAAGATCACAGATACCTTAAGAATTCCATACTAATCAATTGCATCATTAGCTAGATAAGAACCTTTTAGACACTATCTTTTGACTCTTACACAGACCATGCAGGCCACTGCTGTGGAAAGAGAACTGATTGGGGCATTCCGTCGTGTGACTCTTGTAAATACAGTCATATAAAGAAAGCACAACTCTAAAAAGAAATCAGGTCAATGAATTCAACATACTCAGGTTGAAATGTCAGTGCTTGGGAGTACAGACTGATGACAGGGTTTGAGAAACTGCTTTGGTACTTAATTCAGTGAGACATGAAACAAAGAGTGAGTGACTGAATGAGCAAGGGAAAAAAAATTACCACAGTGGGTATGGCCTGACTACAGCACCAGAAACATAGAAATTATGTCAACGACTGCATATTCAACTCAGTTTGTCTCTTTGCCTTGCGTTTGCAGCATTTTTGAGACAGAAACTCACTTGTCCTCTATAGCCTAATGTAAATTAATCATACATTGGCAAGCAATTAGCAGAACTTTCTTGAAGGGGAGCATTTACTTCAGAAAGCAGCAGTTATCTGGAAATATTTTGCAATATTTTGTCCTTTTTTATAGTGATATATTTCAGTAAAAAGAAATTAGGTGCACTTTAGCAAGAATCTGGTTTTAAGTCTTTCAGTGTAACTGCTGAGTAAAGCTCGGTCTCATGATGGATTTTGTAAGTGCTTTGTAACTTGGTCTTGATTTCCAGGATTCATTGACCTGGATGGGATCAAAGAATGTTGCAAGAGGTACTTCTGATTTGTAAATCCTCATCGGGCAGGGGAGACAAAGGAATGAAGCCACTTTCCCCCTCCATGACCTCAGAAAGACATTTACAATGAGAGCAATCTCTTCTCACTTGAGGAAAATAAAACCTCCGGATGATGCAGAGCTGTACACAAAGCACTGCACAGGTGGTGGAGAAAGAAGGACTGGGATTTGTGTTATACTTTCTTCCTTGGGATCTCAGGAACAAAAATGTTTTTTCTGGTCCATGTAACATTTTTTTGTGTGGGCAATGATGTTGGTTAAGTAAGATGGTGAGTGCTTGGCATCTTCATTCAATTCACCCTTGGCAATACAAGGGTTGTATCATTTTGCTCATCACTGTGAAGGTTCATTACTCCTGGCATGAGCTTGGGAGATACGTCACCAAAAATGGTTCTTAAACCTCCTTAAGATAAGCAGCTGAAGGGCAGTAGTGGGAAACAGACCAAGCACAACATAGTTCAGGTAAAAGTTCTTAGATTGAAGGAGTAAAACTGATAGGAAATTGCCCGCTCGGGTTGTTCCTTAATGGAAAAAAGCATGATTTCAATAAGCCAGATTTTTTCTCTGGAATACCTTTAGCTATCCCAGAAACATTTTGATGGAAAATTGAAATGTGTTAATTGGAAAATGCTGCTCATGGGAGCTGTTGTTCCTTATGAAGTCCAATGCTTTTCCTGTCTAGGCTTTTGTGAGACTTAGACCCTGGAATGCTGTTACTCATTGCCTACTTTCTCCATCCAAAGCTATGAAATGTAGAGAACAAAAACATAAACAGCTTTATACTAACTCAGCTGTGTGTCTTGGTGCTTTATCTATCCTGGCATTTTTACTCTACAAACTTCCATCAAAAATCTGACAGTTCTTTGTTTAAAATTTCTGCTTTCATCAACATTTTCTACAAGAAAATAGAATATTTTTAACCTGCTTTTCTGAAGCCAGTGATCATCAATGGGATGACATATTTACTGCTCTTTATGGTTCCTTCTGAAAGCCAGGACATCTAGGAGCTAGGTGATGCTGCAGTGAAGCAGAGGAGTGTTCTGACAGTGCTCCTGCATCAGAAATTCCATGTTCAGTTCAAGAAGAAATCACCTCTGAATCTTCACCGTTTTCACATGACCAGCAAACTCTTTTCCTGCATTTATTTTCAGCCTCCCTCTATTTTCAAATTAAAAAGCAGGTGCAGTCATGGAAGAAAAATGATGGATTGTGAGGTTCTACAAAGTCAATCATGTCTTGGGCTAGGGGTGAGAGCTAAATGCTGATTGTACATCCCATTACTTCCCCAGTTCTCTTTTTCCCATCCCTACCCATCACCTGAACTCTATTTGGTCACAGGGCAAAAATCCCATAGAAGGCCTTGAGTGCTCTCTCTTCTCTAATTGAGTGCACTCTCTCCTCTAATTGAGTGCACTCTCTCCTCTAATTGAGTGCTCTCTCTAATTGGTTTAAGAGAGGTGATCAAGTAATTAAAGCACTGGTGGATGCCAGTCAATGTGGGATGGGTGTTGGGGCTGTTATCATGTTATTTCAGTCCCCAACACCTCAGGATGCATGAGGGTTGTGCCTGACAAAAGGGGGTAGGTGGAAGTGAGGCTGAAAATGTGAACCAAAGGGAAGCAAGAGAGTGGTGCTATGAAATGTAATGCTGGAGAGGAATTATGAAAGCAACAAGAGATGGAAAGAAGAGAAATTTAGAAAAATTGAACAAAGAAAGAGGAAGAAACAGGGAGAACAAAACATTAAATACATATATAATAGAAACATAGAGGATTTGACAGGGAGGGGAAAGCCAGATGCAGGGAAAAGCAGGAAAATTGAAAGATTTAATGAGAAAAAGTATGCTGCTAATATAGCATGGTAAATTAAAAAAAAAAGTTATGTAAACAACCAGAATGTAAATATAACTTTTACATTTTGGTGTCTGAAAGCACTAGGGAGTTCCCAGAACCTCAGCTGGTGGTGAGATTTTTGAATCAGATTAGATAGGCTGCTCTAAATTCAACTGAATGAACGTTAAAGCAGGATGGAACAGCGTGGGCTGTGTGTGCTGCCTTTTAGAATTAAAAACCCCCAACATTCTGACTCATTCCAGAAGAAACATGTGGATGCTGGAATAAATCACATAGTGGTTTTGTTTTCCTTATCTTTCAATATTTTCTTTCCTTAATTAGTGGTGGCAGAAAACTAACATGTGGTGAAATTTGAGAAACCACAAGAACCATATTAGCTGAATGAGAATAGATTTCCTTTCTGAGCTCTAACATATGAACAAAACCTAACTACATGGGGAGGCTTCATTTGCATAATCTGCAGGTTTTCAGATAGTTGTGTTAAAAAGAAAATATACTTTCCACTTACCACAATGTGAAGGTGAAGCATAAGAAGTCTGCAAGGAAGGCTGTCGGGGCTTTCTAACTGGGTCAGAAGAAAATGTGTTGAGAAGGTAAGTTAGACCAGCTACCTTGTATTAACTTTGTCATTTACCTACAGGGTGAGCTCTTCATGGTTAGTAAGACTTATTTATGCTGAATATTCAACATATTGCAGCCAAAAAGCACAAGATAATTTAAGTCAGAACATACTTGAATAAGGAACAAGTTGAGCAATAGTTTTTGTAACGGGTAAGCTAAAATTCTGAGTTATCTTTTAAACGACTCTCATTCCATGAAATAACATTTGGCTGCTTCACAGGTTGCTCAGTTAGAATTCCCAAATTCTGTTGTTTTCTGAGAGAGATGCTAGAAGCTGTTACTAGCAGCAGAAGTGCTTATTTAGATATGGACTACAATCATCATGGACTCGATTGGTGCCATCCATTTTTGGAACACAGAGATAATCTGTCCATCTATTACTCATTGCTTGCTGCTTGCATGACTGTGATGAGAAAGAAAGGCATCAGCAAAGAATGTCCAACAGCAGCCAGATGAATCTCACAGTGAGCCCCTTGAAGTTATCAAAGCCACAACTTCAATTTCAGACTTTTCTTTGTATGCATCTAACAGTGAAGATTGCTTTTCAGCAGTACCAATCAAACTATGCAGGCACTGTGTCCACATAGACACAAACACATAGGAAAAAGAGGAGCCTTGCATTTCAGAGGTTTTAAGTGTGTCTGTGTTGTTCTATGCAAATATGTTGGGGTTTTGTCATCACTGAAGTCAAAGGCTTCCATCCTATGAAAACATCCATTGAGAAAATGAAATGTGGCTGCTGAAGTTGCCATGAACCATTATGCCACGATACTTTACATCCAGGGAGTCCCATCTGACCCTGAGCAGTGGTTCTGTTCCATTGGGTGGGTAGGGTGAGTGGAAAGCAGCACCACACTTCAGCTGCTAGGGAGCCACTGCTATTCTGTTAACCTCAGCTCGGAAAAAAGAGACAAGTGTGATTTTGTCACCCTGCATTTCTTTAGGTCCAGTGTTCTATTAATAGAGCAGTATCTTGCAAGGCTGTCTGGATGTGTCTGTGTGCAGCTGGTGTCTCTAAGGAGAACAACAGAACCTTCACACACACAACTTCTAAAATAAATAAGTTCAAAGGGTTTTTTTAACTAGTTTTTGGCTTTCTTGCTAATGCAAACATCTAAGTTGTCATCAGAAACTAAGGGCTGGAAAGGAAACACTTATAGCTTTTAAAATTTGGAATCATAAATATTTTCATGTCTGGTTCCAGCTAACTAACAACAGAGCAGTACAGCAGGCACATAAGCAGTAAACATTGGTGCCAGGATGGCAAATACAACTGCATTTTCCTTCTTCACCTGGGCTTTTATTATTTGATGTTAGCAATTCAGGAAAAACATTTGGATAATATTTTATTATATACATAAAGCAGATTATTTTCTTCCTTCTGGAAACAGCTATTACTCAAGTCAGTAATTTACACTTGCATTGGTTTATAGTTCTACTGCAAGTAGTGTCTTTGATTTAAAGGATTGATGATTAAACTGCTCACTGGAATGTTATTGAGTGTACCCTTTGAAAAACCAGGCCATTGTCCAGGATGTGTTCTGAGCACAGTGACAATTAACACCCTGCGTTTTCTGATTAGAATAATAGTTTTCCTACTTAAAAAATTCTATCTTTACATAGGTAGCCTCATGAGTAAATGACTCCAGCTTGCCTGTTTCCGGCAGGGGTGAGGTTAAATGCTCTCATGTATGTAAAAAAGCAGGTTATTGCTATTGCTTGGCAGGAGGAAGTGGTGATTATTTCAATTTAACTCTCTATCTTTAACTAATCCTGTTATTTCTTGTTTTTAGAATTAAAGTGAGCTCCTGTTGAGGTTGATGCTAAATGTGCTTGAGACGGCCACAAAAGAATGTAATAGAATCACACATCCTCTTTCACCTGATCTTCAGGCAATTTTCCACTCTCGTAAGTACTGAAATAAGAGGTGATCTAGAATGTCTGTGTCTGCACTGGAGGAATTAAACTGGAGTACTTGGGAGTGTATTTACAAGGGTTGGCAGTGCTTAAAAAATACTTATTGATTCCCTCCAAGGACTTGGAATGTGGCTGGGGTTTGGTTTGGTTTGGTTTTCTTCTAGAAATGTGACTTTTTCCTGGGATCTAATTCAAATAATGTATGTAAGATTGTAGTTTAGTCTTACTTTTGAGTATTGATATATTGCTTTCATAGTGAAAAGACAGATCATAATGTGCATGAAGTGGAAAAGCAGTGAGCTGAAAAATGCAAGGCTGATATATTTAATGTTGTGTGCACATGCATAGAGATGTGCCCATATGCAGTATCTAAATGTTAGACCACACACCCACCCCCTTGCAGATGCAGAAATTGAATTTTATAATTACCTGCTACATTAGTGCTAAAAAAAAGCCTTAAATATACAGGTGATAAATGATAAAGGTGCCTACTGGAAAGATTTAAATTGAAAATCAAACTGTGTTTCTAGATTCAACTTCCTCTGTAGCTCGTGCATTTTCTTAATGCCATTTCAAATTCAGAAAAAGAAATCAGATCAAGACATTTAAATCACATCCTAAATCTGATCTCTTCAATTTTGGTTTCAGTCTCGAGTCCTTCCCTGCTACTCTCGTACCAAGCATTGTACCAGCTCTTGCTGGACAGTGGAAGTCCTTTCATGAGTCAGTGTGTGAGTGGCAGTGACTTTGTGAATCCCTGTAGCACCAGGGAGAGTACCCAGCTCCCTCATCTCGGGAAGCTGTTGGTTCCTACAGGCTTTGTGATGAGCTCTTCTGCCTAGAGAGCCCTTCTTCATCACTAATCTGAGAAGATCTTTCTTAGCCCTCCTTGCAGGCTGCAGAAAACACATGTGCTTCCTTGCTTTTAAATGCCTTCACCCTGAATTCTTCTTTCTACACCTTATACTAATGTTTGAGAGAGACTTTGGCTGAGTGGAATAGAGAGGGACTGTTGTATAGGTTGCCAGGCTCCCTTTGTCTATTCTAACTGTGTAAACCCTAGAAAGATATGAAAGGCAGATACCTAGAATGGTATTTTTCTTGCAGCAATCAAATAAGTTTCTGAAATGATAAGCGAGACAGGTACCCCTTTAGCACTGTCTAACTGAAGAGTTACTGCAGTTGCAGCCAAGTGCAAAAGGGAACAGAAACATCAACCAGGCAAGGGCATGAGTGCCTGGCTGGGTAGGGTTGGAGGAGGTTAAAGCAGAGATAGAGTTGTTCAGTGATGGGCCACAGCCCCAGGTGAACTGTACAACTCACCTGCCTGCCTCATACATCTTTGCACTTCTGAGAGACACTTTAAATTGTTTAAAGCTTGCTTCAGAAGATGTTCAGGTGGTTCCAGGCTGTCACATTCCTGCAGCTTCTGAAAATCAGCTTTGAAAAACCAGCAGAGGAAGCTGGTTAAAGATTTATTGAAAGGGCAGGAATGCCAGAGAAGCTGTGATGCTTAAGAAACATCACACAGTATGGGTCTTTACCCATCTGTAGCCTTCTGTTATGAGCCAGCCTCCCCACATGAATCACAGAGTGTCTCATCCTTGTTATGCTTTTGGAGAGTGCTCAGTCCTTTCCCTCGACCAGATTTCTAGTTATATCTGGACTCCATCTGCCCCACTTCTACAGATTATCTGTCTCTGTCAAAATTCAGGTAATTCCCAAACAGGAAGGATTTCTTTATCTAGAGTTAAAGTTGGCCTGTGCACACTTCCTAATTAGCAGCACAGCTAACAAAAAGAGAAACTCTGGGTGATTGAAACTGCCATTCCACAGCCCTAGCAAGTGTGGGACCTGATGTCAGCCAGTCCCTACAGTTACTGCACTGCTGATCTGTGCCACTCTCACACAGCTACCAGTGGGAAGGAGGCCAGAGCCCATGCAGGGGAAGGCTGCAGAGCTAAATCTCCTGCCCATGAGTTCCTGGGTGAGGTTGAACAAGTTGTTGTGCATGTGGCCACCGATGGCATGTTCCCTATTTTGTCTGTGACTTTAGATGCTGTGGTCTGACTTGCAGAAGTCTGAGCCTGGCTGCAGCTTGAGTCAAGGGATTTCATCCTTTACATAACTGAAGTCCTTCATAATGCTAAGCACTCTTAAAAGTCATGTTAGGAGGGGAGAGGTGTCTCAGACTGAACATCTCTAGTGGATACTTTCTGTAATGACTCAGTGCTCAGATTCCCTCCCTGTAAAGCAAGGGCAATGGTACCTCCTCACCACAGGATATTGTGCAAACCAATTCTTTTCTATTCATAAAATGCATAGGTTTCACAGTGATAAGGCTTTTTTTCACTGAGTACAGCCTATAACACAGAGATTGGTGCACTGTGCAGTGACAAACCAACACTAGTGATCATGCTGTGCACTGTCCACATTGTAAGAAGCCATTATCTTGGCACTGGTAATTTACCTCATCAGTGCAATAAAAAGGGGCAAGTCATGGGATATTAAATGTACTGACACACACTGACAACATGCTAGAGTGAAAACAAAACGTGTCCTAGGACTGTTATGGAACATGCTCCAGCAGTGCTGTTTGTGTTCCAAATTACTGTCCACACACTGATTGCCATCGGCATGCAGAATTAACTCTAATTAATTTCTTGTGATGAAAAGTTGTTGTGAGTCAAGAGTCACATATTCCCATATTCCATTTACTAGCTCTATGAATAAACAAGTCATAGGTAAGACTGTGCTCTTAAAGATGCTGATCCAAATGCCCTAACTGCACATTGTGCTGCAGAGATGTGTGAGGTGCTCCTCTGTATTGTAGATTTGATATAGCTGGGGTGATGAGAGTCTTCTCTGAATGTATGTTTTACTCCCAGTTGTGTTTCTCTAGTTGTTCACTGTTCTGCTGCTGGTTTCCCAATCTAGTCTGCTCTATCTTCATTTCAGAAACCCCTCTGGAAGTATTCTGACGTTCTTCTCCGCATATTTTTCCTTCGGAGAAGAGCGCCGTTAAAATGAATTTTGTAAGTACTTAACCAATAAACTTTATTAGTTCATCAGTGAAGCAATGACTCTGGAAGTCCTAGCACTGCCACTCCAAATGCTGCCATCTCAGGAGGGATTAGCTGAAGAGATGTTGGACAGCAGAGTTCACTGGGGAAGCACACTGCTTGTTGCATTTGAATTCCCAAAATGTAGCTACGAGTTTGGTGTTTGCAGTGCAGGCAGCTGTGTCTCAGCCACCCTGGATTGCCTGTCTAGCTGAGTGGAGAGAAGGGATCAGTTTGGGGCTTGATTTAGACAAGCTGCATTAGTATGAACTGTGTAACATGCTCAAAAGACCTGTTCCTCTCCCCTGATGGTAAAGGAAGTCTAGACACCTACTTCAGATTCAATACTGGAGAGTCTGCTGTGATGTCAGACATGATTTCTGCACGATGTATTTAAAGATGGAAACATCTGGGACACCCAAAAATATTATCTCCATGTGCATGTTTTAATTAAGATTTTATGAAACTCCCCAGTTAATTCTAACAGGTCTTTGCAGCATCAAATGCATTGGTAATGGGGTGTGTGGTCAGTGGAAACAATGACACACAGCCTTGGAGGAAACAGGACTGTCCTGAGATGAGCTTGATGTAGGCTTAAAGCTGAGACATGGGAAGGATTGGACAGAAGGGTTATTGTAAGGAAATGTCACTCTCATTTCAGACCAGCAAGCCATATAATGCTTGTATACTGATTTTTGAAAGATTTTCAGAGTACTTTGTATTTTTAGACTTATCTAAAACTTTCTACTATATGGATATTAGAGATGAACACCTCAATGTTAACCAGTGATCCTCTTCTTTACAGACAGAGCCTCGTACCACAGATTATGTGTATTACTCAGACTATGCTTCTTTCATCACTCAACCTTGCTCAAAGCTGGAAGTCAGGAACTTCACGAAAGCATTTCTGCCAGCTGCCTACTCGTTGATCTGTATCTTTGGTCTGGTTGGTAACATCTTTGTAGTGATTACCTTTGCTTTGTATGAAAGAACCAAATCCATGACGGATGTGTACCTCTTCAACATGGCCATCGCAGACATCCTCTTTGTCCTCACCCTCCCGCTGTGGGCCGTGTATTACGCTGCCGACGAGTGGGTTTTCGGTGACTTCATCTGCAAAATGACCAGAGGAATCTATGCCATCAACTTCAGCTGTGGCATGTTGCTGCTGGCCTTTATCAGCGTGGACCGGTACATCGCCATCGTGCAGGCCACAAAGTCCTTTAAGCTCAGGGCGAGAACGCTCGCCTACAGGAAGCTCATTTGTCTGGCCGTGTGGATAGCGTCCATTTTAATCTCCAGTTCCTCTTTTCTCTACAGTGAAAGTTACAGCTTCTCCCTCAATGAAACCAAAGAGATTTGTGAGCACAGATTTGACACCGTGTCTGAAAGCACAATGCTGAAATCACTGCTGCTGTGTCTGCAAGTCGGATTTGGGTTTTTTATACCTTTCATTTTCATGATTTTTTGCTACACGTTCATTGTCAAATCCTTGCAGCAAGCTCAGAATTCCAAAAGAAACAAAGCCATCCGTGTCATTGTATTAATTGTAGCAGTCTTCCTAGTCTGCCAGGTACCTTATAACATTGTTCTTCTTGTGATAGCCATAAACATGGGCAAGCTCGGCAAGTCTTGTGACAGTGACAAGGTGATGGCCTATGCGAAATACACCACTGAAGCTGTAGCATTTTTACACTGTTGCATGAACCCTGTGCTTTATGCATTTATTGGAGTGAAGTTCAGAAGCTACTTTGTGAAGATAATGAAGGATCTGTGGTGCATGAGATACAAGAAATACAATAAACGTAGCTCAAGGACAAACTCTGATACTTATCATTCAAGGCAGACTAGTGAAGTTCTGACTGACAACGGATCTTCTTTTACTATATAATCCAACTTGGACAACATTGTTACTGAAGGACTCTTCTCACCAAGCAACCCAAACCAGTGTCACCATGCCTGTGGCAGAAAGTCCTTCGGGCTCCTCTGCACCTCTGAGGTAGCTTCCAGCATCTACAACTTGTTTCAGGAAAAGAAATTAATTCCACTGCCCTGTGGAAAACTGAAATCTTTTTCACCTCTTCTAAAGTGCACTTAGAATTACCAGGGAAGTGAAGTTTACAGAGGAACCCTCTTAGTTTTCTAAGGAAAAATCACATCTCACCTGTCTTATATGACTGAAATATCCCTAAAGTGCCAAGTAAATGAATCAAGTTATGTCCAGGGTCATTCTACTTAGTTTTTTTTTTTTTTCTGTTAATTATTTCGACCTGGAAATGCTATTTCAGTGCAGGTCTCCACTTTTGTCCCAGGTAGGTCACGCTGTGATGATGCTAACCTAAAGACAGAGCATTTTAAACAAAGTGTGGCAAGGAAAATTTGCCAAGTTCCCCTTGGAATGGATTTACTAGCACAAAGATGCCCATAGGAAACTTACTTCAGTAGCTACACAATTTATTAAGGACTATATATAAAAATAAGACAAGAATCTCACTTCATCTAGCCAGGAGTTTTACTGCATCAGAATTTGAGTCACTATGGATGTAAGAATATTTATAATAAACACAATTAGTTTTATCCAGCTGTGACTCCTTCACCAAATCCTCAGGAGATCTGCTCATTGAGTGAGCTTCGCGGCACCGCAGCAGCCATGGTGGGATGGTGAGGTGGACAGGAGCAGGACCTGGAAGGCAAAGGGGCAGGATGGAGGACAGAAGAGGAACTCCACTGTTTGCAGTCTGCTGAAGTACCTACCAGTTCTACTGCAATGGGAGCAGAAGCCCTGATGGTGTCTGGATTTGCTTTGGTGGGGGACTGCACATTCCTATGGCTGTGTAAATGAACTCCATGTGCAGCTTGCTGTTTACCTTCCTTTGCTTTTTTGGGATTTGGTGGTTTAAAGTTCGTGGCTGAAGACACAGTGGAGCTTGGCTCAGGAACCACATTGTTCAGTGGCAATGCAAAGGGCCAAGAGTGACAGTGCCTCAAGGTCCTTTGAGGAAGAGCATTGATAAGCTAGTGCTGCTTTGGCTGGTGCAACCCATCCTTGTTTACAGTGCAGAGTGAAGATCTCAGCTATCAATGCCACGTGTGATAAAGATTACATATGATTGTGATGACTGAATAGCAGTTTAGACCAGAATATGGCTCAAAATCATGTAAATGCAGATGCATGCATTTTCTGTGTATAGTACTAGTGATTTCTGGAACAGAACTCAACAAATAAAAACTGTAACTGGAAAGGAAAGAATCCTCTCAGATCTGAGTTGCTTCCTACATGTATTGCCTTGAAACATTCTCTCCTTCAGTTTGAAATCTCTGATAACTGAATGAGGTAGCAGACTTGCCTCAGAAGATGCAGAAGGGAGTGTGTCCTAGGGTGAGATCTGTGTGCCTGAGGCCCTGTCACCATCCCACTCGAGGGAACTTGCTGGCAGACCCTGGGTGGACAGGGGGGCCCAGGGGCAGGGCAAGTGCACCAAAGGCTTCATGAAGTGGATCCTGGATGAAAAGGCATCCTCCCCTGGGGGTGAGGATAAGGGGGAAGAGAGTAAAGAGGCCCTGTCACCATCTGCCTGGTGGATCAACAGCTCCTGGCAACTGTGAAGGACCCTGATGAGTTGGAAGTGCTGGTGGTGGGACATCCTCCTCATGGGGCAGGTAGCACAGAATGGAGGGGTGGGTGGTCAAACATTTCATTTACAGGCAGTACCCTCTAACCTCTTCTTGTGGAAGCTACAGTGAGTTGAAAGAGCAAGATGAATTTTGAGAAAAGCAATTTTGAGAGAGGAGAAAGAACCCCACTGCTCAGTGCTCATCAGCAGGAGGCCGCAGGGGCAGGTTCAACAGCAGGTGCTGCTGAGGGGCCCTCAGATATTCTGCTTTCCCTTCAGCATCACGTCAGCAGAACTGACAGGTGAGCTGGGGTTGGTGCTGGGGGTCTGGGGCATGAAGAGAGCTCAGATTCCTAGGAACTCGGAGTGTTCCTTTCACTGCTGTGGAATCACTTTCCAGAGCTTGCTACAGATGCTGGGTTTATTATTATTTTTACGTTGTGGTGAACTACTCTTCTTTGTTGCATGTATTCCCTACATTATTTTTGAAGAACAAGGACTTATTTTTACAAAAGTAGCGAGATGATATTTGAAGCTTTCAGAATTTGGGCTGAAATTGAAAAAACCAGTTTGAGATTAAGTGACAATGATAACATTTTCAAAATGTGAGATCAGTTTGCTCATGAAGCATCTCAAATGTGTTGACATTTCCGGTTAGATTTCAGATACTGTAACAAAAGCCAAGGAAATTATTTCATAAAACCACCAAAAGATGCTCAAAATCTTCTGGGTTTTCCGATGCTGCTGCCAAGCAATCGGGGTATTCCCTCCTGCCAGCTCCTGTGGCAGGTACCACCTCCTGCCAGCTCCTGTGGATTGGGAGTTTACACCCTCCCTGAGGCACTCTATGCAAAACCAAAACGGACTATGGAGGATATTTTACCCTAAAATTGTGCTGTACCAATAGGTCTTCATTCTCTTCTGGGCAGTGTATTTGCAGGTCCTGCTGGCTGAAGAGGAAATGAAATGACAGTGCCATGGGTGAAGGACATGATGGCAAGGATGTGACCACTGAGCAAGGAGGTGTTCTCTGGCAACTCTGAGCACAGTTAAGTTCCTTTTATGACAAGTTCCTTAAAACAAATTCTCCATTTTTTGTTGAATGAACTCTGTTATCTCCCCTAAGTTGAAAAGAGTCTGGGTTTTATTTAGCCAAGAAAACAACAACTATTCATTAAAGTTATTCTGATGGTGAAAGTTCTTCTCCACCAGGTCAGGATCCCTTTCCCTACAAACCAAAAGACCTGTTGCTAGTACAATTTTCTAGGTGATATCCATAGTATCCATGGTATTATGTAACCCAACATTCATACTTTTAATGATGTCATCATCTCCCATTTATTTCGTTGCCTTAGAAGTGGATGCTGAACGACTGCATTGTCAGTTTATGTATATACATAAAGCTGAGGAGAACCCGTTGAGTTAAGTCTGTCAAAACTTTTTGAAGCTCTTCATCAGTTTTGGTACAGCTTTGTCATTTGTTTTAGTTAATACAAATTAATGTAGTAATTTATATTTAATCTGCAGTCACTGGAATTCATTTATAAACTTGTGATTCACTGAGAAATGGGGGAAGTAGAAAGCACTCAGCTTCTTCCAAAAGAAATGGTGGCTGAACACTGAAGAGCTTTTCTTCAAAATCTGTTATCTTGATTCTTGTCAGTCGTGGGCAGCCCTGATGTTTTAGTACAAAACGTGGTGGGTTTATTTGTAAAGAACTAGTGCTCAGTCTTACCTGGTGGTTAGGCATTCTAAAGGGAAAAAACATCTAATTACCAGAAAACTGATTGCTCCTGCTTCTTGTCAGTGAAGGAGGAACCTCATTTGCTCTGAAAAGAGTTTTCCTCCTCTCAATCTTGAAGTGTTTTTATCTGATCTGAATAGGTTTACTGATGGTAAGCTTTTCCTTTACCATGAAATGCTGGTGGGCAAGAGGGATTGTGGTGTCTGGAGGGGCAGCAGCTGTTCCCGTGCAGCACTGGGTGCAGCGATGCCTTACTGAGGTCCCTAGGATTGGGAAGGGCTAGGCTGGATGCTTACTGCATAATCCCAACAACGAGTGGGTTTGCTGCTTTTGCTTGCAGCACACTCAAAAACACATTGCTTTTCTGGACTGGTTTTTGGGGGGTTTAGTTGTTTTTGATATGGGATTTCATTTTNCATTTTCATTATTATTATTTTAATTCTCATTCAAGCTGTTCTAGTTTCCTTTTCTACTGGCTGAGTCTCTCTTCCTTATCCCCTTTCTCTTCCCCTTTGGGGAGTGTAACAGAAAGAATGTTTCAGGTCTAAGGAGATGCCCTGACCCTAAACCCTGACACAAAGGAAGCAGGGGCGAGGGGTAGCTGTCAGAAAGTCAATTTTACAGGTGCAAGCTGTATCCATATCCTTGCTGTTAGTCTGTTATAGCCTCATGGGCAAAGTGCTCCTTGTGGACTTCACTCAGGGTGGGCTGTTAAGGCAGCTGGAAAAGTGGATGCCACAGTATAACAGAGTCAGTTATGTGGTATCACCCAGTTCTAAACCAGAGCAGGGCTCCAAACTGTCTGCAAAGCATTGCTGCTGTCATCTTAACACCAGTGTGGAGACTTGGGCTTATTTGAGCTTTTCATCAGCCTGACTTTATTTGCCAGCAGATTACACACAAATTCCACTGGTGATCGAATTTGACTTTTGAAATTGCACACTGAATGTCAGAACTTGTTGTGAGACACTGATACCATCTGAGGAATCCCCCGAGGTTACTTCAGACAGTACGTGGTTGGTTTGGGTGTGAATTTGTTTTCATTGTTCCATTTCTACAAATCATCGACTCCAGGCTGGCTGCTCGCTCGGCACAGAGCAAGATTTCCCTCTCGTGGTTAAAACCCGTATGACCTGGCTGAAAGTCGAGTCTGTACCAGCTCGTTTTCTGTGCTTGGACATCGACAAGGATGTACAGGGATGTCAGACCTGAGATAGATGTTATGGCAGATGCGATGTAATCAAAGGTGGCTCTGAGGGTTGTTTGATTCTCCTGCGTGTGACCTGAACTTCAAATTATGTATTTTAAACGAATTCTCCACTGGGTTGCAGAAGGTATTCTGCAAGAGATAGTATCTTCAGCCAAACAAGGTGAAAGATTGTGGAGGAATCTGGCTCTGAGCCACAGCATCTCTCTGCAAAACCCCTTCTTTAGAGGTGAGAATAGCAACAGACACATTCCTTTTGTCAGTGGTCACTTTTCCACAGTTTCAAACATTTATTTAAGAGAAAATCCTCTGGATTAAAAGTTTGTGCAAATGAAAGTGTATAAGCATGGTCATGTTTTCTTGCAGTGGGCTTTGGCTGCCTTGCAGCATAACTTTGCTTGCAGTTTTACTCTGGCTTTGCAGTAGCAGGAGATAAAACTTCTTTTTCCTTTTCTAGGTCTAATTAAATTGCCTGTTGTTTGTGGGTCTGTTCTGAATTCATTGTGCCTGCTACTTCACAGGCTGGTTTTACAGGGAGCCTCAGCAAACCATAAATCCAGTGTTTTGCCATCCAAGGCTTTACTTAGCAGTAAGTACTAGTGGTCTTCTGCCTGATACAGGCAATGGGAAAACCCTTGGATTTTAACACGCTGTGACAGGTTAACTCAGTATGGAAGGTCAGATGCTTGTTTCTCACTGGCATCTCTGACTGCACCTCCACAGCCAGTTTACCACATTGCTTGCACATCTCACTGTTTAGAATATATAGATATCTAAAGAGCTTGTGTTTTTCTTTTTCTTGGCTTTGTATTTCTTGCTTATTACGACTATCTTCAGATTACAATCTCCCTTCCTTCCTTTTCCTCACTTTTAGTGAGCAAATCTGTGCTATGCTGAAGTGAACAGTCTCTGAAATTCCTTCCAGTCTGGAAACTCATCTCTCAATTCCCAAATTCCTTCCACTGACTGGAAACTCATCTCTCAATTCCACTGGCTAAAGCAAAACCTGACTCAGATGAGCTCACCCAGCACTTCCCCTGCCTGATAAGGGACTGAAATCAAATGTAAACAATGTCTGATGAGAAAGGAAGCAACTATTCCACTCTAGTGATCCTGACAGTGTGTATCTTGAAAGTCACTAGACAGTGTCACTAGGCAAATGGAGTGAATCCTGCTGGTGGCAGATGTGAAGAGAGATAGCTCTAAACTGAATATGCTTAAGAGAGCAGAGTCAGTCCTGTGTAAAATACAGCTTCAAAGAAGAAGCAGGTGTTATTATCTGCCTGCCTTCAAGACTGGCTGTATTCCTCAGCAATACATGTTTTTTATAAGTCAGAAGGTGGAGGATTTAGCTGCAGAGAAATGTTTTATTTGTTTGTACTGATTGCAAATCTCCCCAGTCCCTTCTACAACGGAGATCTCTCCACTCCTCTGTGCAGACAGTTACTAGTCAGACAAGTGTTGTGCAGCACACCATCTGTAGTTGAAGAGGAAAAGTAAAAAAACACCTTTGTTGTCTTACCCTGGAAACTTTCAAGGTTTGAAAGGGTTTTTTTCATCTGAGCATCTCAAGCACTCTTGCAAGATTACTTAAAACCAGTAATGTTTGTTATCCAGAGACATGCTCTAACACCTAGGACCCATGAAGTTAATTTTCCTCCTGTGGCATGCAGCCATATGCAAAAAAAAAGAATTCAAAATGTGGCTTCAGCAACGGCTCTGAAAAGGGGAAGGCTGAGGACAGCAGACTTTTGGGCTCGTCGTTATCTGAGCTTTCACCATCTATCCAGCATTGGATCCAGTCCAACTGGAATCCAGCACAAGCATGAGCTAGACTGGTGGGCATAGTGCCCAGATGCCCTGAGTGAACTCTGAAATGTTTGACAGGGCCACACGTTCTTCATCTGATCTGATGGCAGAAGGCCTTGCAGTGAAGAAGTGGCTGCCAGTGATGTGACTCCAGAATTGAAGGCTCAGGTAAATGGAGCATTAACCAGAAGCCCAAAAACTGTCATAGCAATAGACCTGGACAAGGTGCCTCATTTCTGTTTCCTTTGTATTGGAGCTCTTTTGCTGGCAGGGGAATGCCTTGCCACAGAGATTCTGTGAATATGGATAATTCTAAATTGTGGGTATAGCTAAACCAAAATCTCATGCCCAGAACTAAATGGGATAACCTTGAGATGCATGATGCAGGGAGATGTGTGTACCTGTGTAACCTGATGGAGTTAAAGCTAGCCAGCACTGGTGAGTTGCATCAGCTGCCATCAAGAAGGCAAAACAACACTTAACATCTGCCTCAGCTCTGTCCAAGCTAACAGAATTTGAAGATAGGTACAAAAAGAATCGTGGATCAAGTCTGAATTAAACTGTAATGTCACTTATTAATATAAATAAGAGATCCCCATCCACAACAACAGATCCCCTAACTTCTGTTGATGAAATGGAGACAATTTTACAGCTGCCAAAAAAGGTCTGCAGTGACTGTTGCCAGAGAAGAGGTGGTGGAGTCTTCCCAGGTTTGTGCTTTGCCAGTCCTAGATCCATCTGGGACTTGGCTGAATGAAGCTGATGGCCAATGTATTTTTTCCAAGGACTGCTTACACTGAACCCCCCAAGCAGCCACACTCCAGTGTGCAGCACAGCTCAAAACCTCAGTACCCAGTACCATTTCCATGGGGCTTTTTAATGTTTCTTTGTTTCTGGCCATCCTGTGCTCACTCCTAGTCATTCACCAGCTCGATGCGTTAGAGATTCTTCTGCTACCACTTCTGACAGACCCAGACATCACCCCTTGCCATTTCTGGGACAGCTTCAGCCATGCAGGCAGTGAGACTACGCCTTTGTCTCCTACTGCCAGACATTTCTGTGTTAGGCTTGGTACCTTCAAGCAGCCTTAGTTTTCTTGTCATAGCAAAGGAAAGTTTTCTTTGCAGCTGGCAGTCATCATGTGAGTCTCAGACACATCTCGTGGTGGCCACACAGGAATAGTGTTTGTTTCTTTTGTGTGCTATCTAAGATCTCCAAGAAAAATTGTGGAAGTGCTTTGGAGTAAAAGTGACCTTTTCAGTCTAAATACCTGCTATAATTTGTTTGAAACTGGTCACGTCTCATTTTCCTTCTCTGGCTCACAACTGGTTTTGGGTCCTATGAGGCTTGCATCAGCCTTCATTGACTGAGAGGCATGAGGACAAAATGGGAAAAGGGTGGAGATCTGGCAAGTGAAAATGAACTGTCACACAAGATATTTTACTGAGGTCTGCTCAGTTGTGGTATCCCAGAGAGAGAGACATTTCCTGCTGTTGGCAGAGTGGCTGGGACTGAGGAATGAGAGTCTGAGAGCAACTGGTGACCTTGCATTATGTGCCTTGAATGACCCTGACCTTGCATCATTGTCCAGGTGCCAAGAGAAATGTGGGAAGTCAAATAAGATCCCCACAAGAGAATGATGTGTAAAATACATGTATGTCTATGTCTGTCTACATGCCCTCACACACAAAGAAACATTTTCCCACAGGTTTTAAACCCTTGGTGATGCACCTGTTGTAGAAGGATTTTTAAAGCTATTTGAAGATATTTATATCACCTTAATACAAATGTATTCAAGCATTTAAAAAGACAGAAAAATTGATACAACCTCAGAAAAAAAGGGGCTTTTGTGACCACACAAAGGAGAAGTGCTGTAACTGCATAAGACAACAAAGTATCTCTGTGCATCTCCTGCTTTTCTGGCTGCTGAGGCAAAGATTTAAGCAGCTCATGATTCTGGCTCTTACATAAACCAGCAAGGTGAGAATAGCAACAGACACAAGGATGTTAGGGGTTGGAAGTGACATCTGGAGATCACGGAGTCCAACCCCCCTGCCAAGGCAGGATCACCTAGATCAGGTCACACAGGAACAGATCCAGGCAGGTTTTGAAAGTCTCCAGAGAAGGAGACTCCCCAGCCTCTCTGGGGACCTTGTTCCAGTGCTCCATCCCCCTCTCAGTAAAGAATTTTCTCCTCACATCGAGGTGGAACCTTCTATGCTCAAGTTTATACCCACTGTTCCTTGTCTTATTGCTGGGCACTGCAGAAAAGAGATTGGTTCCTTCCATTTGTCACCCATCCTTCAGATATTTATAGACATTAATAAAGTCCCCTCTCAGTCTTCTCCTCTCAAGACTAAACAGCCCCAGCTCCCTCAGTCTTTCCTCACAGGGCAGATGTTCCAGTCCTTTAATCCTCCTCATAGCCTCTGTTGGACTCTTTCCAGTAGATCCCTGTCACTCTTACACTGGGGAGCCCAAAGCTGGACACAGTATTCCAGGTGTGGTTATTTGTGAACAGAAACAAAACATCCTAAGCAAAAGAAATTCTTTCATTTCCATTTCCTCTGCTGTGCAGCAGACACAGAGCTTTAGGGTTGGATCAACTTCAAGCACTGTGTTTAAAGCTTTTTAGTGGAGCCTATCACTGCCCTGTGGGGAGCAGTACTCCCTGTTCCTCTGGATCCCACAGTTCACAATCCACCACATGTTCAGACTGTAATTACCATCAGTTAGGAACTGTTCTGGATGCTGTGTGCCAGATGTCAATATCTTAAGGCTCTTTGATGCTGCCAGACAGTGCAAAGAGCACTCATGACAGTAAACTGGATGTGTAACATCCTGAATAGCATTATTTACAGCTAAGAACCATGTAATTTGTCTGGGAAGAGTGGATCTAGCAAACTCAGGTACTTTTCTTTGCAAATCAGTAATCCAGTATTCAGAGATAGTTCTGTTCTTTGTTCTTGGGTTTATTGTCTCCATTCCCTCCAGTGTATTCTCACCAGAATGCACTCTTGTCAACTCCTTTTTGGACATTCTCTGTGCTATCTTTTGCTTTGTGAACCAAAGTTAACTGGAGTTCATGTGCAACATTTCTAGATCTGACTAAAAGATCAAGATTAATTACAAATGCAGGGCCAGAAAGGAAGGCAGCTTTCCTCTGCCTGTGTGAAAGTAAATATGGGGTTTGCACAGTTGATTAAAAAGAATTAAAGTATGTTTGATACATTTCTCTTTATATAACACTGTGATGTTTTTGTAACTCTCCCTTGCTCCTCTGCTAGTGAGTTACAACAGGGACTCATAAGACATATAAGGAGCTCCTAAGAACCTCAAATTTACAAAGCTTTTTGAATTTCAGTTCAGTGCTGCCTTAAACTGACTAAACCAAATCTACATGGTTGGGGTTTTTTCTCAGTTGACCATTATGAAATATGTGGAAGTGATTAATGGTTTCAGTTTGGTTGATTCTTTGAAGCACAAGATCCCAGCATGTATCAGACCTTATTATGAGCTGTACACTAAACCAAAACCTGAGCAGGAGTCCAGCAGTCACAGCTCTAAGATGTCTCTTCCAACCTAAATTATTCAATAATTATATGATCATAATCTAAGAACTCTGTTTTGTGCATTTGAAGAAGCTATGTAATATTTATTCCATCCTGGTCATTGTTCTGGATGACACAGCCCTTTCTTCTTTCCTCAGACCCCCACTGGGTTGCTTTGGTTTTGAATTAACCTCTCCCACTATTGCTTTTATTCTTTCAGTAGTGCAAAAATATGTCTGGTTAGTGATTCTCTTCTGTCTTAAGGCACTTGATACCTTGGGGATTAATCATTTATCAGATGCTGCTTTCAACTGCCTTCCCCACAGACTCTCTGTCCATCATGTGTCTCGAATTCTTCCAAAGCACTGAAGCTTTTCCCCTGCAGGGCTCAGCTCTTTACCTGCCCATTGACTGGGAAGACCAATTATCTTCTTATGCCCTTCAATTCCCTGCAGCAGCAAACACACTTCCATAGCCTGCTGCTTTAGCCTCTTCTCACACCTAAATGCAAAATAATTGCAAGACTGTGGAACTGCTCTTTCCTCTCTTCAGTTTCCAGTGACTCAGACTATCTGCAGATCCCCATTCAGGTTACAGACTATCTTTGGAATAGATTCATCAGAGCAAGAAGTGCTGCTGGTATTGATCATACCCAGGCTCCAGTTCATGAATGAAATCATGATGCTGGAACATCCATGCAGGTTGTTGTTGGCTGGTGTGATAATAAAACTGCATATGTTCTTCCTGTACTCTGGAATAACAAATGAACAATTTACAATCCTGTGCTTTTCACTGCTGTTTATCTCCTGAGTTCTGTAAGGGGAAACTCTGAATAGCAGAAATCCAGATTATCATTCTTTCCATGTGCTTCATTCACTAAGCAGTTCAGTTCAGTGCTGCCTTGTACTGACCAAACCAAATCTACGCTGATTTTTTTTTCTCAATTAAGCATCATGAAAATAAAAGTGAGTCTGATTAATGTTTTCAGTTTAGCTGGGAAACTCAACTGATACTAATGTTTTCTAAAGGACCACTGGTTTTATTCCCAGGAATTCCTTTTAACAAAAGGTCCTTGTTCTCCAGTTAACATGCTGATATTCTGTTTCTATAGTAATAAACAGGCTTTGTTTGCAGGTTTTAGCCTAAAATCTCTGCTATTCAAGAACCTCTGTATATAATCCCTTGTAATAGGAACTAACTAAGGAACAACTTTGTATGCTGCTTGCTCCTTGCTTCCTTAAGCACTCTTGGCTGTAGTTGCAGGAAGCTTTTTGAGTCTGGTGGTCGTGCACGGGTGTAACACATTGGGCATTGGGCAAGTCAGTGCCTATGCAGTGATGAAGGTGTGCAGGCACCTTGCTGGTGTGTGTGGGCACCTTGCTGGTGTGTGTGGGCACCTTGCTGGTGTGTGTGGGCACCTTGCTGGTGTGTGTGGGCACCTTGCTGATGTGTGCAGGCACTTTGCTGATGCATGCACTCACCTGGTTAGCCCCTGTGTAGGGAGGTTGTAACAGAACATGTTTCTCGGGTGGTACTTGATAGTGTAATAGCAAAGGGACTATTGAAATAAGGGGCACAAATTTGGTTTGAAAAGGTCGAGGTGGAAAAAGCCTAAGGAAGTGAGGAGCTCTGAGAGGTATGCTTTAATTGGAAGTCCTTCACAGATGAGCTATGACACATGCCACATTATTTTCAGGGGCTGATTCTCACACCCCATCTCCTCCACCTTCCACTTCCATTAGCTACCCAGAGGCAGTAATGGCTCCACCAGCCAGAGTTCATAGTTGCAGGAACACAAATAAGCCAAAAGAAGTGTGACTGCATTTGTGTTTAAACTGTAGCAATACACATACCTACTTTACTATGCTTCTTTTTGTCACAGAGGGTTTATAGCAAACACATCTTTATGAATCCTTCAGGGAGACAGAACACAGTTGGGAAACCCCACTTCTTGTCTTTCCACAGGTTTCTTGGCATTAGCAAAGCATGATACAGCCAAGATTGTGGTTCAAATTTAGAATACCCTGTGACTGCTGAACTGTTACTTCCCTTCAGACAGCTGGGGGCAGCAAAGACGGGCAAGGGAAGTGTAGTACTTTGACCATCATCTCCAATGCTCCAGTTCAGTGTTAGTATTTTTCCATGCACAGCTGTTCTCCAGTTTTGTTGCAAGCAAAACAAAGCTGGCCTCTTTCAACTACAATTTTCAGTGGTTACTGTACCAATCAGGTGATTAATGAAGTCTGTGAGAGAGAGGTTTGATCCAGTCTTCAGAATGGGATATTTGTGGTTTATATTCTGCCTTATCATAACATATTTCTCTGTTGCCCTGGGAATACTAATTATTTCTTTATTAAGAGTTTACCTGAAACAAAAAACTGGAACATGTGAATTTCTACAGCAACCTGCTGGTCATAATATGAGAGTTCCTTCATACTGTTGTTTCACACAGTGCAAAATTAATGGAAGGGAATTTTGAGAAGCTGTTCTAGGTCTAAAGAGCTGCCCTGACCCTAACCCCTGATATTCATATTACCTGAGCCTGTGTAACCTGGGCACATGTTGAATGCTCCCTTCTGTAAAGTCACCGGTCTCTCAAGTGAAAAAGCTGCCTTAGCTAGGAAAAGAAAAGAATGAAAGATCACTGAGAAAAATAATTCTTAAAGACTGGCATTTCTGAAGATGTTTGGGAAATTTTATTCTCCATTTTTATTCTGGGATTACATTAATATTGCCATTATTGCCTTAAAAAATTAGTAATTCCATTTTAAAAAGCAAATATCTCATAGTAATTGCTAAATTACAATTTTAAAATTCTGTATTGTTTGAATTATCTTTCAAATACAGTTTCAGTGCATTTCTATGTCCTTCCAGCTAAAGTTGTCATTTATGTCTTGCCTGTATAACATAACATAACATCATGAAGATACACAGAAGTTAAATAGCCTACCCTTCTCTTTGTGTTCTGCTCTTTTGCTGCTGTTTGCTCACTAATTTGCTTATTTCCTTTATTATGCTCTTTATATCTGTCCCATCCCTGGAAGCTCGAAGTGCAGCTTCATTGAAAGGAAAAATAAGGACAAAATTTCCTACACGGGTGATAGGCCTCTGGTCTTTATCAGAGAGGAAATAGGGGCATGCAGTTAACTTGTAGCTGCAGAAGTCAGGCGAAGGTAACCAGCGGCCGAGCTGGGCAGACTTGTGTAGGGAATGTCCATCTTCTGGAATCTGTTTCTTTTTAGCTCCAGCTTTTGCTCGGGAGGGGATTTTTGGCATGTTCATACTTTCCCGCAGCTGGGAAGTCAGTGTTTCCCTTGGATAGGCTCTGGCAGTTTTCTTTGTCAGGGTAGCCACCTTAGGAATTGATCCTCTTGCAGCCTGCACGGAAGAGGCAGAAGCACATTTACACACTTTTGGGCAAGCGAGTAAGCCAGGAGTCTCCTTGGTGACACTCCCACCAGATGTGCTCCAGGGCACCTGCCTTCTGCCAGCATTTATCCCAGCCACTTGGTCTTGCCTGAAAGCATCAATTTGCTTGTAGTTCAGCAGTTCAACAACATCGTGCAGAAGTTTTCTTTTCACAGTGTCATCAGTGGAACAGTCTAAACACAAGGCGGGACTGTAGTTGACTTCTATGAGCCATGGCTTGAATTTGTCATCAATCAGGATGTCAAAGCCAAAGAGCTCAAAGCAATTGGAAGCTGCTGGTAAGGGGGTTACAGCCAGCAGGGTGAGAATCACTATGTTATTGATCTTCTGCCACAGGACCATGTCATCAACCCCAAATATTCGAAGGTAAGAACGAAATTTGCTGAATGTCCATTTGCAGCCACAGCCAATCCCTTCTTTGTATTTTTCATATGAAGCTCCATATTTGTTGATGCTGGTGTTTGTCAGGTGTGCATACACATTGTCCAGAGCACCGAGGTCAAACTTTTCAGTGGCAAACCTCACCAGTCCTTCTTCATAAATGTAAATGGTGAGGGGGCAAAAACTGGTGACACACACATAAAGGCGCAGATCCAGTTTGTACCCTGAAATGAGCAAGGGGTTACTAATGTACTTCTGCACAATGACTGCACAGTCATATACTAAGTCTTTCATGTCTTGGAAAATGTGTATGCCCCTTCCACGGGAGAGATCCACAGGCTTGCAAATCCAGTAGCTGGGTCTTTTGCCTAATGACTGTCTCTCCTTGTGGTATTCCGCTATAAATTTGACATGGTCATTGGGCATGATGAATGCCACTGGACTAAATTCATACAGAGCTGATCCATAAGCTCCTTTCATACGTTTCAGATGCCTTACCAAATAGTCTTTCCTGGTGATACGGACAGCTTCTGGGTAGTGGTTGAGTCTCTGCCATGGTTTAATGCTGTGGTGCTCTGCCATGCGGAAAGGAGAGTTCCTCCAGTACAGGTTCCAGTCTGTGTCATCTTGCTCCTTCTTGTCAAATTCAGTCCAGCCACGTTCCAGTAAAACCTCACGGACTATTTCAGGGACATTCGCGTGGAGGCGGAACACCAATGGCCTCAAGGTTTCTCTTGTATTGTAGTCAGCTGCCATCATTTCCATATTACTAGCTGAAAGAAAATAGAATCACCAGGAAGGAAACAAGGAAATTAATACCACAGGTTGTGCTAGCAGTTATCACCTCACTATATTCTTAATGCCTGTCACTCTCAATGCATTCTCAAAGCACACTGCTCTTGTGTGTTTCTATGGTCCATGACTGAGGTGTCAGAGGCTGAGTTTAAGTTGAAAGTAAAGTGTTATCAATTCCAGAGAGCTGTTAAGGTGGCAAAAAGTACTGAGTGATGCAAAGTTTTATGTCTCCACACTTGATTTTTTCTTTGAAGTAGCTTACTACAGCAGTAGTTGCCTCAAAGCTTTTGAAATTCTCAGATACTTGGATTTTTTCCTTCTGGATCTGTTCCTGTGTGGCAAGCCCTGGGTGACCCTGCTCTGGCAGGGTGGTTGGACTCCAAGATCTCCAGAAGTCCCTTCCAACCTCTACCATTCTATCATTCTATGGTGCAAACTGCAAAACCAGAAGAGTCTCAGTGGGGGCTTGGTGGGAGGAGCATTTTAGAGAAGGGTCCAGGAGGTTTTCAGGGAGACTGGAAAGCAGGGCAGTAGTTTTAGAAGTATAGGGCTACTTCACCACAGGACTGCAGTGCAGGTTAAAAATAGCCCTGGACCACCTCGTATGATGTAGTGAGGGAATCATTGCCTAAAAATGAAGGGATTTGAAGTAAGCTTTGGTCCAGGATGTGAGGGATGAGGCTCCTATTGGAGCAATTTCTCTGCATCCTCTCAGAGATTCCCTAACTGTACAGACTGTAGTTGAATTCTCCTTGGTGAGAGCTTTCCTTGCATGAGTGGTTTATAGGGAGCAGGAGAGAAACATGGTAAGGAGGTACTCAAGTGCAGTCATGATGTAATAGGACTTCCATAAATTACCTCGAAGGGGAAAGTAGTCTTGCTGTGCCTCTTGCAGTCAGTGCTTCTTTTCAGACCCCAGGAAGCTGGGGGCTTGCTGCTGAGCTTCCACATAAACACAATCTGGTGGTCCCAGGCAATGTTTGTTATCTTTGCTTCCACTTTCTTTCCTGGGAGTTCTTTTTCCTGTATGCCAAAAAAAAACAACAAACCACCATACAAAACTAAAGTTTTATAGTAGCTGCTTCAAACCCTTGGGCAAAGATTATTAAATTAAGAAAAAAAAAATGTAATTTAAACCAGCCATTATTTGGATGAGTTAATTTACAGACTGCAGTTACCTTTGTCTTTTCTGCAGTGCTCAGCATGGCTACTAGCAGTGTTTTAGTGAAAGGCATGTTGTATGTGATTCCAGTGCACGGTAAACTGTGCCATCAAGGTCTCTGCTAGGTAATTATAAATTAAGCTGTTAGTAAGGTCTGAACAATGAAGCCTTTAGTGGTTTGTTCATGTCAGCTTCTATTAATGCAACATCTTTCATACCTCTGGCATTCAGGGAGTAGTTTACAGGCAATTGGCTCACAAAGCCTAGATAGAACAAATGTCAGCTTCAAGGCACCTGCTAATTAAGTGCAAATAAAATAAAACATTTTAACTAACAAAGAGCATCTACCTGTTTTTGAGGAAGTTGTATCACATAGAAGCAGAAGCTCTTGAAGTTATGCAATAGTAACTCTAGGATTAGGCATCGATCTAAAGGAATGAACACAAATGTAAGTCATTTTACTCTGTATAAACTTGTGCCCAGACGAATGCCCATCTCTTCACTAGTCTGCATTCCCAGAGGGCTCTGCATTCAACCCATTCCTTAGTAACTTGGAAACTCACCCATATGTTCACAGCCATTCTCCCACCATGCAGAAACTGCTACAGCTGTTTCTGACCATGCTCACATTTTAACACCCCCTTAACAGTGCTGCTGACTGACACCCAGAAGCAGACACCATCCCACCGAGCTCAGCAGGATGCTATCATCTGTGACCCCAGGCTCCAGGGCCACACAGCTGCCATGGCAGCACAACTCACACCTGGGAAGCACTCACATGAACTTGGGCTTCATGCCGGCTGTGGCCGCTTCCAGTTGCTCACTCTCGCATCTAAGGGAGGAAATGAAATCCTTAATGGTTGGCATTAAAAGCGTTAATATGGAACGTCTCTGTTGGCAGACCCACGGGCAGTCTTTCCTGTTGTCTTTAGGCCCTCAAGGTCACAGATCATGGGTCTGGCAGATGCCTGCCCTGGGATATAGTTTCAGAAATAACCATTTTAATTCTTTCATGAGGTGATGGCTTCTGTCTGCCCACAAGGCAGACTCTCATCCCTGAGGCACCACATCGGACAAAAGCCCCCGAAAGCACAACGACTCGTGTGTTAGCAATTAAAGCCGTGGTCGCTTAGGTGATGGCGCGACTGAGCCCCCCCCGCCCCGGCCGGACATCGTACCT
>VWZY01004527.1:76685-87581 GCA_013399075.1 Chloroceryle aenea | reverse complement strand
GGGGAAGGGCGGGCCCAGCCGCCCGCCTTCAGGCCGAGGCGGCAATGCCGGCGGCCGGTGTGGGCAGAGCTCACCCTGGCTGCCCCGGCTTTTCCTTTTCAGGGGCTGTTTGTTGCCTGAACCGCCCGCTTTTTGTCCTGGGAGCTGCAGAAGGCAGCTGAGGCACTGCATGTCTCCCAACTCCTGTGCGGGCAGCGTATTTTGGCTCATGCTACTATATGCCTCATGGAAGAAATTACTTCATGTAGCAATATGAATTATTTGAGTCTGACTATCTTACATTACAGATAAATGATGTAACCCCTATGTCCTCAACAGAGATTGGTGTGTGACCCAGCCTCAGTCCTTGAAGTCTCTGGAAGAAATGGCTCGTGTCCTTCCTCAGGGTCTCTCCTCCTGTGTGGTGTAGATGGCCCCTCACTCAGTGTCCTCATGGTTCTCTGAGTGAAGATCTGACTCTGTGAGCACTGGCTCATGGTTCTCTTGAGTGAAGATCTGACTCTCCTCCTACACCCCTAGGGAACCCCAGTTTGTGACCACATTTCCCTGAGGATACCAGGACCACAGGGCACTCGGTACATGAGCCATTTGCAGGATTATTACCCATTGCCAGGTTTAGCAATCTAGTTCAAGCAGGTGACTGGGGAGGGATTCCTCTGGCTACAACTTCAAACCCCAAAGCCAGTGTCTATGGAGATGGCTACATCTGCTCTCCTTAACCTCACACAGTCAAGAGTCAGGCTGGTAACAGCTATTGTTTCATTGCAGGTTGAACGCTCTTGTTACTGTGGGTGAGAGAAGAGCTTGTGTGGTAGTGAAACATAGGGTAAAGAAGGATGGGTCTACCTGCACCTTGCTACTGGTTGAGACCTTAGAACAGAGCTAAGCAGCTGCTCACTGCCTGCTAGACTAAAGCAGGGCTTTTGGAGTGTTCTTTGGCCATGAAAGGGCAGAGGCCTCATGCCACAGCAACCTCAAGCATCGTTTCATTTCTTGCATTTCAAAGAAGAGGTGTTCCTAGCTGAACTTCTGCTTTAAGGGTTTTTTTATACACTATGAAACAAAATCCCTATTGCCTTTATAGTAAACAAAAGCACATAAATTTTATAACTCTGTACTGTCCATGCATAATCCCATTTAGATCATGTCCAAGGCAGATGGGCACCTTTATCCTCATCCCAAAGCATGAAAGAGAAAAAATTAAGCTATATGTGCTCTGGGGAAGGGTTCTTCTTTTTGTTCTGAGGTTGTATAGCATCTCATGCAGTGAGATACCAATTTCTGTACTGGGCTGTTACGTGTAAACAGTAAAGTTATTACATTCACACAGATAAAATTTTCACTGATGTCGATCTCAGAAATCCTCTTTGCTTCACTTGCTGTTGAACATTGCTGTGTACAAGAATCAGAGGAGAATTTGGAGTTGTGTTTCACAGACTGTTACTGAGATGAAATCAAGTTTCTGTATCAGGTGGAAGCAGGGCAGGGTGAGGATCAGCAGCAGCCAACAAATCCGTCTGTAATCTCCAGGCAGCTGGGAGGCCATCAGGCCACAGTGTTGCTGTTAGCATCTCCAACAAAGAGATTAGCAGCATGCCTTTGAGCTGACAGGGCACAGGCACAAGAGAAAGGTGGATCTGTGAGGACCTATCTCCTCCTCTTCTGCAGGACATAATGAACTCTACTTAATTGTACCAGACCTGGAAAAGAAGCTTATAGCTTGAAAAGCAGTGAATCAACACAAGTGAAATCTGGAGAGCAGTCCAGGTGCTTGGGAACAAGAAATGTTACTGAGATAGTAAATTAGCATGAAGGGTACTGTTATTTAAATGCCCAAACAATTTGGGGATTTTTTTTCCACTTTAATTGTCTTCTTGATTTCTATCATGTTGTCACACCATATGGTGCCTCATCCTCCTGTTATGGTTAATAACTGAGGAGAAGTAGTTTCAAAAGTGGCATGAAGCAGCTTAACTAGCCATGCAGTTTACTTCCAGAAGCAGCACTCATCTTGGAGATGAGCAGCATTTGTCTTCAATTCCTTTAATGCTGTCTGCCTCACAGAGGATCTAATCATAGTATCATTACCAGTAATGATCATGATGTCTGTACAGTGCTTTCTCACTCAGATGTAGAGATTATAGCTGCCCAGTAATTGCACTGTAGCAGTCTGTGCAGTAAAAGCACAAAAATCCAAATCTGGAAACAATATAGTATGGATAAAACTGAGGTTGAAATGAGATGAGGTCTCAGGGAGATGTTATAGGCCCATCTTCCTCCTCCTCACTCTGAGACTTGCACTGTTACCTGCATCCTCTTGATGGCTGGGTTCCCCAAGTAACACACCTTGGCTGCTTATATTGCAAACAGCTCTGTCCTAGAATGAGAAAGCAGGGAAAGATCTCCATGACTGAAGTATTTTGTCATGTGGAAGGCATCTCTTTAGGGAGAAAGCTGATATAAGTGGTGATGTAGAAATTTGAGACAGGAAAACCAAGAGGGAAGAAGTGCTGGGATAGGGGGAAGACATGGGAAGAAACATCATTTTCTGCTAACCTAAGACAAGTTGGTGGACTCGGCAGTCAGCGCATTTTGTGGCGTTCAGATATGAACTGTAGATAAGCCAGTTTATAACTTGATGTCATTTACAGCAAGTATTAAAGACTGCAGGATAAACCCAGTATAAATCTTTATAATTCGTGGTTCATGAAATGATATTGTCTGCCGCCAGCTGAGCAACCCCAGTTGTTGTCATCCTCTGATTTTGCATGTGGGCTTTTCAGGTTTGATTGTTAAGCTATGGTACTAGGTCTGATCCAGATACAAAAATGTGAGGATTGGAAGAGTCTTGTTTACATTTATTAGGACTTTATTCACTAAAAAAAAGAGAAAACATTTAGTTGGCGATCCTTATGAAAAGGTGAAGTCAGATAATCTTCCCTTATAAAGCTGAGATGTCAAAACTGATTTTTACTCCTAAGACATTTTCATTATACTGGCCTTGAAATCTGTTCCTTTACTCTCTTTCTGGAGATAGTACATGTTGGAGCACCTTTGGAGATGTGCCCTTAGGAGCCGACCAGTTTGCTTTGCCTCCATGACCCTGACCCCTTGGATTATGTGTGTGTTTCCTCGGTGAGGGGTCCTACATTTCCCTTCGCTGCAGCAGCAGGTGTCCCGGGAGAGCTCTTAGCTTCAAGGTATTCAACTGCTCCATACGTCACCATAGACAGCAGAAGCACAGACAATAAAATGTACAGTTTAATGTACACTTGCAATTTGGTGCTGTAACCGAAGGCAATGACAAACCCAAGTGATTCCCAGAGACGGTAATTTGCAAAGGCGGCCTCCTTGTGCTTCTCAAATAAAATGCCATAGAGTCCTGGAAGGAAGGAGAAGCACAGCTTGTGAACTGGAGAACTTGCTTGAGACAGAGACGTGGTTAAACTGATCATCCTAATGCTGTCCTCTTCACTGGGCTACTTCCACTGGGTTCAGTCGGCTGCACACCCACAGCTGGGAGATAGGGAGGGATGCTCAGCCTCCAGCTCTGACTAGTGGGGCACACAGGGAAGGGGAGAGAGCTTGCTTTCCTCTGAGTGCTGAGCTAGTGTTAGTGGTGACAGCAAAGTGGACATTCCCACTGACCCAGTTGTGGTGTGCAGGGAGGGAAGGGGAGGAATATCATCAACCTTGACTCTTCTCATCCACTTCTCTACCTAACACCACATCTCTTTGAAATATGCGTAGGCTCAACTAACCCTTCAGTTTTTTTAAGAGGGGGGAAACATCATCCTATGATGCAATTATTGCATCCCAATGACTATAAGAGGACACTTGGTGAGTGTTTTAGACATGATGGAAAATCTGTACAAGTGCATCACAAGATGTACTTGTTTCATTCAGCTGTCTGAGTGGACTGTAGTGTGAATTATTTGATAATAATTTTTTCCCTAATAAATGAAGAAGTACAAGATGTTCACATAACTTCACTGATATGCCCTGTGTTATTTTCTGGCAAGGTATTAGTGAGGAGAGTTTAACATAGGAAGCTTTCTGATGCTATGACAATTCTGTGTGTAGGGATTCTGCCTTTCAGATGTCACCTGTTTTCCCTTGCTATTTCGAAGCCTTCTTTTTCAGTCAAGACAATGGGAATATTGAGTGAGGATCTAGTCCACGGTTCAGCTATGGAAAGGCTGACTTGGCAAGAAAGTTCTTGTTTCCAAGCTGTGTATGTGGTATTAGCTAGCTGTGAACATGGGAGCACAATGATGTTTTGCCTTGAACCTAAACATTTATCCTTACCATGAACACTGTCAAGTAAAATGTGGTTCAAGTTGCCTGGCTGAAGTTTTAGCAGGACCTGCTGGGCTGACTGAGTGGAGAAGATGCTAGTTCTGAATTCTTGCCACTTCCTTCCATGGAAAATACTCTCCCAATTTACCATTGCCCCTTTTCCCACTCTCTCCCCTGACACTAGTAGGCATGGGTATATAACAGGACTGCTGGAAATTATTTGGTTTATAAACTTTCCAGGCTGATTCATATCCTTTCTAAAGAACTCTAATTTCACTGTAGTCTGCCTGATTGCTCTGTGCAATTGTAAGCCCCAAGTGCAGTCATTTCCAGGGGGGTAGCACCAGCATCTGTGTTCAGACTTGATAAGAGAGGGCACTACACACTCTGAAGTGAAGCATTTTCCACTGGAAATAAATGAGTGTCCACACATGTACACAGACATGTCAGGAAAACTTTATAGTATGAAGTAACTTATCTCCTGTGAGCCTATATCCTCTAGGGGGAACTCCAGCATTAACTATTCACAGCAGGCCAAAAGAAGCCATCTTCGATTACCCTAAGTATGTGGCACAATCCCACTGTGTTTATTCAGTGACTCATCTACTGAACCCCAAGCAACAGTCATGGGAGCTGGCCAAAAGAAGGACCACAGACCTTAGTCTGAACTCATGCTGTTTCAGAGACTCATCTCACCTCGTAGCCTTTGGAGCTGGGGAATTACAGCGTGATGTGTATCTGTGTAAACCGGATGAAGGGGAGAAGACATTTGGTCCTGGCTGTGTGTGTCAAACCAAAGGTCCCATTCCGGGTGCAGCGTTATGGAGTCATGTCACTGCACTGCTGTGGTAAGGTTTCATGTCACCACTCAGTGTTGCACTGTGACAGTGTGACAATGTGCTAAAGCAAACTCTGTATAATTTTATAAATGGGAGCTGTGGAACAGCTGAAGAAGGTACAGAAAAAAACCCCAAACTATCAAACCCATACTGTGCAAGCACAAGGAATGTTAGGGGTTTTCCCAGGTAGTGCAAATGTGATTTTTTCACAGGTATCTTGCAAGTATCTGGGAATGGTGATGACCTGTTGCAGGGCTGTAATAGAGGTCAGTCTTGTCACATAGCTGCTGAGCAAACTTGCCATGAGTAAACATGAAGCACTGTCCACTGTCTGTGCCTCACCTTGGGGTTGGGAATTGCAGTCACTTCCCTGTTACCTTCTCTGAAATATAGGGCCTCTGTGTTTACCCCTTTTTCCTAACAAGGGCAAGAGGTCTTTCTTTGTCAGGCATGCAGCCTTCACTGAGGAGCCGTCCTTCTCAAAGGACATCTCAAATATAAGTCAGTCCCTGAAGAGAAGAGCAAAGAGCAGGTTCTTTTCAGTGGTGTCCAAGAAAAGTGGATGAGAGACTACAGGCACAAACTGGAACATAGGAGGTTTCCTCCGAACATCTGGAAAAACTTTTCATCATGAGGGTGACTGAACACTGTCCAGCAACGGTGTGAAGTCTCCTTCCCTGGAGATACTCAAAAGCTGACTGGACATGGTCCTGAGTAACTGGTTCTGCCTGGGTGGCCCTGCTTGAGCAAGGGGGTTGGACCAGGCAACATCCATGGGTCTTTTCCAACCTCAGCCCTTATGTGATTCTGAAAGAAGTCAAGTGTCTGAGGGCAAGGAGGATAAAGAACAGATCCCTTATCTCGATGGGAGTCTGAGATATGGCTTTCAAGAGTGTTGTGAAGAAGCCTGATGAACAATCAGGATGACTCTGGCTGAAGAAGCAGGAAATGAGTGAACATCTTTACTTCAGAGAAAGCAAATCCTCATTGTTGTTGTCTTTCCATGAACTTGAATAATGAGACTACTGATTTTAAATTGTACCGAAGGCACAAGGCTGTGGGTTGGATAAGCAAAGATGAGAGGGTGTCCCTTGATGTAAAGATTAACTCTCCTCTAAGTACTATGAGCTGGAGGAACAGAAAAGTCTGGCTGATCACTTTGTGTGTGTAGAGGCAGGGACTCTACATGTGCTTGAAAGTAGATTACTGTCAGTGTTGGGCAAAGGACTGTGGGACCTTTGGCTCTCTAGGAGGAACATTAATTTATTTAGTAGGTGAAATCATCCTAATTACTGAAGCAGCTAGAGGGACCAGAGGAAAGAAGGCCAAGACAGATACACTGATGTAGGTCCGGATGAGAAATTTCTGTCACATGCATATCCTATGGCAACTGCCAAATATGAATTTGAGACAGAGAAAAACTGTATCAGTGAAAGAAGAGGCAAAATATGGGAGCAGATGGGAGAGCATTTAACAGTCTTACTGACACAAGCTAGGGCATCAATTTAAAAAGAGTGTGACTGACAGTCATGAGCAGACTTCAACTCATCACAGACTGTAGCTCTCTCTTGCACACCCCAGCTTTTCAGAGTCTGTCTTTAGTCTCTATAAGAGAACTTCCTCTAGTTCTGATTGAGGGATAAGGTTAAATAATCCCTTACAGAAGTCAGTTTGTATCAGCTCATTATCTGAACTGTCAGTACACAGTAATTGCTTTGTATCACAAAGCAGAACACTAAAGCTTATAAGGTCAACCATAATGCATCAGAGAAGTCCAACTGCATACCTCCAGTAACAAAATCCCAGGAGAAGAATGTAAGAAATGAGGCAAGTACAGAGCAATCTTTCCCCTGCAATGCCCTCCTGACTCTGGCAATCAAAGATGTAGGGGCTTTCTGAGCTGGATTTCCTCTGGACACCAGGCTTTAACAACACCCAAGAACACTTTCCCCTGCAGCAATGTAATTATAGCTTAAAAACAATTGCATTTGTGGCAAAGAATTCCATACTTTGATTATGCATTGTGTGAAAAAAAAGAATTTATTCTGATTTCTATGAAGTCTGTTGCCTGATAATGCTATTATGGTACCACTAGTTCTGTTATTAAGAGAAACAAACACTACATTTGCAATCACCTTCTCCATACTATTAATAATCTTACTGACTGATTGCCTTACTTATCACTTGTCCAAGCTAAAGCATTTTAGTTTGTTAGTCTCTCTTCAAGTGGAAGTCTCCCATGATTTTGCTGCTTTTCACTGCTGTCTTACACCTTATCATGTTGGATTATGATTTTTGAAATGAAGCAAATCAGAACTGCACAGATTTACTTGGCTGTATAATATTGCTCTCTGTGGTTTTCTCCTTCAGTTTTTTCTAGTAGATCCTAACAGCCAATTTGCTGCCTCTTTTGATGCTGAGCTTTGAGTTAACTTTATCCAGAGCGTTCTCCATTATGGCAAAAGATGGGCTAACTGTATAATTTTTCTTGGTTTGCTAATTTTCCTTGAAACACTTATACTCCTCCTGAATATTTATTCTGAATACCTGTTATCATCTTCTGCAGTGTTCTTCCCTCTTCATCTTGGAAATATCTATTTAATGATCATCTTACTTTCTTATTCCCAGCTTCTTCTTATTTATTCTACTTTCCAATGAGGTAACATAATTCTTTGAGTTGCTGCAGTAACCATCATCACTGTTATGTGTTGTTTCATAAATGCATACACGTAGATTTTTGTATCTCAAGAGAATACATTCCATTGTCACCAGGACTTACCATTAGTTTGTGTCTGCCAAATGGCATCAGATAGGCCCCAAAGAGCAGGGAATACAAAAAACACAGCAAGCTGCTTAGGATGAGGTTTCCACAGCAGTAGTGCTATTATACAGGCAGTGTTTGTAACTGTGGCTGTTGAGAAAGAAAGAAAGAAGAGAAGCATAAATGTGATTATGAACAGGACAGATAATGATAGGTAGCCCTTTCAAATGCCCCTCTCTCCTCCCCCAGTTAGACCACAAGGCAATTTTGAAGTCTTCCTGGTTGATTGAGATTTGAGCTCACTGAGCTGATATCACATGGAATACAAGACAGTGCAGTCCTTTGGCAGTGGTCTATTCATAATTCTGAGCAGTGTCCTGAGCTGAGCTCCTCGACACTGATGTGGCTGTTAGCCCAAAGGGCAAGAACTGCCACTGAGCAGGAGAAAGTGCTGCTGTAGTCACCACGTGAGACCAATTCCTCCTCCCACAGGCACACCTTCACAGCCTAAAAAATACCTAGTAAAAATACCATTAAACAGAACTGAGATGTTCAGGGGGTTTGCATTACTAATAATATAGCTTGGGTTTATTGTTGTTGTTTATTATTATGTGGGGGCCAACCTTTAAAGTTTCCTGCAATTCCCAGACCGATTGCTGAAATTTGCAAGTTCACCATCCCCTGGGACAAAGATCACCAGTGTATTCCACGAGGTTCTCAGGTGCTTTTGCTCTATAAAGGTGGGGATGCTTCACCCCAGGGGAGAAATCCTTCTCAGGTATAATGTAGGGCTCAACATCTGTATGGTAAGGTCATTTACCACTGGTTACATTAGAGCTGTAAAGCATCAAAGCTATGGGGCACTTTCTGAGTAGATGCCACCCTCAAGAGCAGAGTGAACTACACTGCTACCTAAGTGATGTAAGGCTGTGACCTTAAGACAGTGGTTAACTGTGCTGCCTCTTGTCTCTTGAATGAANCAAACACAGCAGCAAGTGCACTCTTCTGTCTGCTTATATACAAGGTTTGAAAGCTAAAGTGCCAAATAAGCAGCTCAGGAAGACTGCCTCCTTTCTCTGTAGGCTTTCCCAGTCCGTGGAGAACACACCCTCTGTGTTTCTGGGTTTGCAGAGAAGCAGAAGGAGCAGAGGTGTCTGATCATTGCAATCCATCAGGGTTTGGACCTGTTGCACCAGGGGCAGGTGAGGGTTTCCAGCCAGCCACACTGAGGGTTTGCCCTGTTACCATAAAGGCTGTCAAAATAAAGCCCGTGGTGTATGCGCTGACTTGCACTTAACAAACTCTAGGGAAACCAGAAGGAAGGAAGATATAAAAGCTATGCAGACTTCTGGCTGTTCTCCCAGTTTGTTATTTACAACAAGCTGAAGAGTTTGAACCTGTAGCTCTCTGCTGTGGCCTCCACTGGTGAGTTAGCTCTCTACAGCATTCTTTTTGAAGCTGTTCCAAGGGACATATTTACTGCTGGCCTCTCCTGCTTGCAGATGTCACTCAGAGTTCATTCAAGTAGAAGTAAGAAGTAATTTAGCAAACCACAAATCACCACTGAAAAGAATTTAACAAGTAAATATAGATCATATTCAATAGCAAGACACAGAGGCACAAAAACCAAGCAGACAGAAATAGTGTTTCAATTGTTGTCCACACCTTTGTGTAGTCACCAGAAAGAAATCCCTGTTCAAACCCACTGTACATTGTCAGAGGGATTAGAAGACACTGTCTTTTATCTTTAAGGTGCTGGAATGTTGCTAGGAACGTAGACCAAAGGGATGATGGCTCTAGTATTTCTTTCTCAGTCTCTGCTTGGTCAGATTTGATCTGGTCCAGAAATATAACAATCAGGAACACAGCTAGCACACCACTAGCTGCAAAAAACAAAACAAAAAGTTCATGAAAAACTGAGGAATGCTGGAAGAATGATGGGAAGTCGCTTGCTGCTGTTATTGTTCTGACTTAGTGCTTAGCTCTCTGTGGGATGTTTTGGCAGACGCCTCTGATTCCGCTTCCGTGTAAAGGCCATTTCTGTGTAAACAAGAAGGCCTGGTCTACATTCAGTTGTGAGCCTTGCAAATCCCCTCAGCTTAACTGTGACCGGCTTGTTGTGACAGCCGCCGGGCCAGCTGCACGGCCACAGAGGGTGACTGCTCGACCTTCCAGGGCAAGCTAGGGGTCACGGGGATGGGGAGCTGGCCAGAAACGGCTCCTTGGGGAGCTATCAAAATTAAATCAACACGAGAGAGAAATATTCACTGCCAGTGCCAAGGTTTGCATGGCTAGCAGAGAATGCTCCTTCAAATACAGGGAAGAAAAATGAAGGGCTAGCAGTAGAACTGCTGTCTTGGATCCCAGTAAATGTTTATGTGTTGGGGTTTGTTTGTTTGTTTGTTGGAGCTTTTTGTCAGCTTGGAGCCATTCTTTGGAATATGTGCTATCTTAAAGAGGGTAGCAAGCAGCTCTGTCTGACTTAAGGATAATATGGCTTTGAACCTATAATTTCCTACTAGAAGCAGTGTATGAAAGAATACATGGGGTAGTTAATCCAAAATTATCTTGTATGTATCAGTCTAAATTTGTTGCTTGTGGAGTGAATTAATACATTTTTTTCTCATGTTATCAATGAGATAACCGTATTTCATAATAGACATAAAGCAGCCACACAATCACAACCAATGGCTTCATTACAGATGCAAGGCACGATTGTGTTTCCTCTCTTTCTTATGCTGACTGGAATTCCATCCATGGAAACAAGTGGCGTTCAGCGTAAGAGGAGAACCTGGCATGTTCCCATCCACATTGCCTGCTTGCTATGCTCCGATGTCACTGTGTATGGGCATGCTCTTTTCTGTGAACTTTTAATGCCCAGAGACATTAGCAGATTACAGTAAATTGCCTCAATTTCTCATCCATGGATTGTATTCAGTAGTGTCCTGGTTCTCTCCTGCGGCCGAGCTCTGAACCCTTCACGCTGTAAGTCATGGT
>VWZY01004527.1:0-76653 GCA_013399075.1 Chloroceryle aenea | reverse complement strand
AGGGTGTTTATTAGTGCTGAGGGGCTGACTGCAGGACTCGTATTGGTGAGAGCAGGACATCCACATTTCCAGGACAAATATTCTAACAAATATGTCAAGTGAATCCAGAGCAATTACAGGAGATAAGTAACTGCATGGCTTAATAGTGGTTGGTGTGAACATAAATAGAAACAAAGGACACAGCCATTATTGTCTCCACTCAAGCTGGGCAAATAGAGTAACCAAATAGAGGAGACATTCAAAAAAATGCCTGTGAATGAAATATTTGGCTGTTTGGTTTCCCTCGAGGTAGGAAAAGACATCTCTTTTATTAAGAGCTTAACAGAAAAATGAAACCCTACTGACGCAGGGTCAGTCGACAGCAGGGTTGCATTTGTTTTGCATGAGCAAACCCTAAGGGAGTGCTGTATTTGTTTGTCATCAAATTTAAAGCTAAACTTGTGAGCCAAACCTTCATCAGAAAGGCATCAGCTCCAGCACACTCTGAAAGGGAAGTAAGGGAATATCCTTTGCATTTTCTCACTGACTAGGAATAGAGTTTGGGGAAGGAGGGAGGGGTTGCTGCAATGCCCTTGTCTGGTGAGGGCTGGTGCTGACCAGATCACCTCACATACTCTGTGTCTGAGTGTGTGACAGATTCCATGCATCTGTCTCATCACAGAGAACACATCTCTGTGCAGAGACCCCAAAGATATTTTAACAGAGCATTGGCTTGCCAGATACTTCCCTTTTATCCGGAGAATAACTTGCTTTGAGAGAGATGCTTTTTGAACTTTCCTCACTGAATGAATCTTTGCACATCTATTTTTGTCTTTTGAATTTGTGACAGCATCAGCCTTTGCTATCTAGGTCTCTAGCAGCTGTGGTTACTAAATGGGAGACGTGCCAACTCACCTAGTGCTTCTCTTTATCTTTGCTTTCACACTAAGGTGTTATAATTCAAACATCACAGCTGAGAACTGGCTGAAGTTGTAAAATCTCAGCAGGGATCAAAAAACCTCACCCCAAAAGACTGCACCTTCTGAAAAACATGGTTCAGGTCCACCTCTCATTACAGTGCAGTTGTTGTGCTAAAACTGTTACACGTGTGGTAGGACCCCAGCCAGTTCTGATAGGCACCCACAGATGACTGGAAGTTGGTGGGTTCAGGTACCAGTAGCTGGGCTGCTCTGTGTGTGAATATAGAAGCCTGCCCAGTGCCATCAGTAACTAGTCCACTATTGCTGATCTTGATGATAGTGAATTCAAAATCTATCTTATGCATAACTGGATAAGGTGCTGTAATCCTTTAGTCTGTAGAGCAACACTTCCTTTGGGTGAAATGGTAGGGTCACCATCCTGGGCTTCAGCTTTAGTCCAGGTGAAAAGTGTAAAGAAAGTCTTGCTCCTTCAGCCAAAATGATACACAGCACTGGCACAAAGCATTTGGAACTATTTAGGAAGGAGTTGTTTATGGCTCTTGTATATCTTACTTGCCTTTAGGAAATCGGATCGAAGAAATTGGAAGCTTAATCTGCTAGATCACTCTAGGTTTCACAAGTAGTAGGTTCCCCATCAGTGATCCTCATTAAAGACTGTATGGATTACTTACCAGTGTAAATCCCTAGCAGAGTGTAGATTAAGGAGTTGGGGAGTTCTGTTGACACAGTGGTGTTAGTGGGCTCAGTCATGCAGTCATACGCTCCGCAGCACGCCAGCTTTTCTTCTGAGACTTCCACTAATTCAGTAAGAGCCAAAAGAGAGGCAGGTCAGGGAAGAAATCAGATGAGTGCACACTGGATATAAGAAAGGAATCCAGTACTTGGTCCTGGTTTCAAGTCCTTCCCAATAGAGATGTTTAATTTCAGATTCCAGTCTCAAACACAGAAAAAAATGAGTTCAACAGAAACAGTTACTCAAGGCAGAACACTGAACTGGTGGTTAGATGGAGACATGGACTAAAGCCAGAGGCTGAAACCTGAAGCCAAGCTCAGTTTGCAGTATTTAAAGTTCCTGTGTGTATCTGTACCTCTAAATCATAATACCCCCCAGGACAGATTCCTCAGTTTACACCGCCACTGAACTGATGGACCTCAGTTCTTACAGCCAGAGAACACCATCCCTCTCCAGATAAGCTCTGTATACATCATAGGAATGGCAACCACCTCAAGACATCTTTTTGGTTTAGAAATTCAAATTAGTTACCCACTAGTTCAGCTTTCCAAGGAATCATCTTTTCCTGGCTTTATTACTGGCTTTATTACTCTTTGGCAACACACTTGAGATAAAAGCAGTTTGGCAGCGTTTGGAGTAAGACCTTTGCTTTGTTCAACCTCATCCGTGTTGTGCCGGGCATGTGTCAAAGCCACACACATGTTCCACCTCACACACCCTGTGTGTCACCACAACACTGTGCCCACCTCCTCCAATACCCTCTCAGTATGGAAAAAATACCAACTTGAAGTGCGAGCCTGAATGAGCTGTGCAGTGGGGAAGGATGATCAATAAAAGGATGATCAAAAAAAGGATTTGTCAGTGGTCCAAGCATAACAAAAGGCTCTACAGTGTACCTTGGCCAATTCTTTAAACAGGGCTGGATCTGGAATTTTTCAATTGCAGTTATTGTGTAACTACATTTATCGTGTCTTTCCCATTTGCTTCCAGGCAAAGCTGCTGCAATGTGAATCAGCTGTTTAACTAGCTTCATAAACAACTCTAGGTTCAGCATCAGATAAAAATATCATAAAAAAATCATTACCTTATTCTAGCCAGTGGCTACTGCTACAGTTTTGAACAGACTCTCAGCAAAAGGTGGGTCACACTAATAAAATGTGCAAGAGTGTAAAACAAGTTTTCCACCTGTTCATGCATCCCCTGAAGATGAAGAGTCTCATGATATGGGAGCCACAAGGGAGGGTTTGCTCTGTTTCTCAGGACAAAAAGCTGCAATACTGATGAATGAGAAAGGATTACCCTTGTAATTGACACTAATTACTGTCTTCTACTGTAGCATCACTTCGAGGTGTAGCTTGCTGTGTCTGGACGTGGTGATGCAGCCGATATGTCAGGTGGGCATACGTGTCTGGATTTCATGCCTTTTGATTCTGCAGGTGCATAAAAGATGATACCTTTCCTCCTCCTCAGTTAAATGATACGTGTGAGGTGTATGAACAATGTGGGTGGACACCTTTGCTAGACTGTCAGAGGAGAGGAAAAGGAGTGACTGGAGATCTTTGCATGCCACCCCACTCCCCCCGCCCGGAAGCTTTCTCCGAATTAAAGCTGAGTCTCAGTGAGAAGGCACAGTTGGGAAGCTTATGATGTGACTCATCATCAGTGCTGTGAGGATAGGCAAGGCCTTTAGCTCTCAGAGCTGTTCCCAGGAACAGACCACTTCTTGGAATCCACTGTAATTGATACAAAAATAAGTATACCAATTTCTTTGGAATTTAGAAGAACATCCTGAGATGTAAAACTGGGAGGGGATTTACAAGACAAAAAATAATAATAAAAAGAAATCAATCCTCTCATGAACATGATGTGCTCTGTGAGTCAGAGGGGATTAACGTGGCAGCAGTCTGTGCAGACCCCACAGCCACTGCCCTGCAAAGGAAATCTGAATGAACAGTCCTTCCTGAGACAGCCCGTGGCTCTGTGGCCAGGCCAGCAGGGCTCTGCTGCACTTGACACGGTCCTTTAGCACTCCACCATGCTCTGATGCTGCTTGTGCTCAAAGGAAGAATGATTCTCCACGAGTCTCTACCTTGTTATAACTCCTTTGCTATAAACTCAGACATTAAAACCTGATGCCAGCTCCTGAACATGTAGTTCTGACCTAATACCAAGCTGAATATCCTCCAGAGGACATACTGCTTAACTGAGCCAGGCAAGAGAGGTCACTTCTTGCTCTTCATAGTAGCAGTGCACATGGAAAGCTCTTTCCATGTCCATCCTGTCCTGATTTTGACAGGATAGGGAATGTGTGGGAGACTGCAGTGATAATACACAGCAGTGCTTCGAATAAGGTGGCATCCAAGTATTAATTTATCTCCACAAGTGCCCATTTAAAGCTTACACCAATTGCAAGCATGGGAAATGAGGGCAGTGCTGTGGAGTGATTTCTTCAAGCTACATTTGGCATCTGCTGTCTGAGCCTGAAATACAGCAGAGGAGCCCTGGCATTCAGACTCCTGCCAACAGCTCCTTCTATTTCTTCTTGACAATTCTGTCAAGGACTCATATTCTGCAAGCACCAGTGGCAGCTTGACTAACCTTGAATGTTCAACAGCAAATTAACCCAGTACTACAAGCTTTGCAAAAAGGCTACTCCAGGGGTTTGCCTTTTGTTGTAATTCACTTTAAATGGAAGTCAGATGTGAAAGACTGTCACTGCCAGCAGCCTGTCTAGAACACAGGGGTGGAACTGAAAAGGAATTCAATCTAGTTTTGAGCTAGTTGTCTGAACTCTCATTATAGCTGATGAAGAGTTGATAGAAAATATACATTTGCAGAGAGCAATTTAGCCCATCTATTTCAGACACCTACCTTCAGCTGAGCTGGCTCACAGATGAAGTGCCTGTTTCCACTGACTGTGAAAGCACTTGAAGTTCATCTACAGAAATCTACCTTTGAAGTGTTTAGAAATAGCTGATGTTTATGGTAAGAAGTGTCAAGATTTTAAAATATATTTTACCTTTGGTGGTAGCTTGGCTAAATATCAAGGAGGAGATAAGATTTCCCCAGATGCCGGAGGACTGAAACACCAGAAAGAAGACCCCAAAGTACTGGTTGATAACATCTTTTACATTTTTTCCTGCTTTCTCAGCATATGAATTGCCAGCAGTGGTGAGGTAAGTGCATTTGGCAGACCAGAGTGGAGCTCCTCCTAAGCCCAGGATCACAGAGGCAGGGATTAGTGTGTACCTGCCAGAGAACACTTTAGTTAGCATTTTTATTATCCTCTACTGTAATAATCATTTGCCCACAGATCTAGAGGCAAAAATAGACATCAAAGAAGTAGATTTATCCCTTGTGTGATTCAACAAATCTGTTACATGGAATCAAGAAAGGTCCATTCTTAGGAAGTTGAGGATGTTCAAGCACTCCCAGCTGAGCCAGGGTCCACTCCTAGGCTAGGCTGGCTGGGTCTGTGCTCCTGTGCCTTATCCTCTTGTCACTGAGAACTAAACCACACCTGCCCTTCAGGAGATGGATCACAGCTTTCCTCGGCAGAGCTGCATCCCCTGTCACTGCAGGGCACAAGTTGTTCATCCTCCTCCAAAAGGGCAAGGCAGGATCTGGACTCCTCCTGTGGTCCTCTGCTCCCAGAGCCGTTTGCTGGAGGACAAGTCCCTTCCCTTCAGTCTTTTCTGACACCCTCCAAAAAGTGATTTAGGTTTTAAATGAAACTCCTGACTTTTTCTTTCTTTTTTTTCTTAGGGAAATCTCTGGTACACCCATGAGTTAGAGAAGCAGCTTCAAGTGGGTGGATGGATGCATTCATTCTGGGGTTTTTGCATTTTCACCTTTCTCCTTCACCTGCTACTGGATTTATTTATCCCTGTATCTTACAAGTTATACCTTTTGCATCCAACTTTCAAACCTGCAACACAGAGGTGTAGGAGTTGAGATGAAAAAAAGAGCTTTGCTGTGATTAATTTTGTTCAAACACAACAGAAAGGGTTGAAGTATTGAAGTTGTACCAGCTAGCATAGAAGTTCCCCAAGGAGAAGGCGATGTAGCAGCACATAGAGCCTGCAATGGTCCACTTGCAGCCCAGCTTCTTGATGAGGACTGGAGGGAGGAACATGGATGATAAGATGAGTGCTGCATAGAGAACACTCAGGGAAGCAACGCCGAGTCCTTCTTGTGAGTGGAGACTGCTCTGCGTGGACAAAACCAGCAGCTGAGATTCATTTCATCACAGGCACGTGTTGCTACAGTGTACAGGGGGTAGCTTCAGACACAGAAGCTGGAATTGAGTCTTATCTCTCCTCTCCCTAGAGCAGCCTGGGTATAGATTGATGATTTTCCTCACAGTGATGGAGCTTTTATGAAAATATGATACAAAACTGGGCAAGATTTGCTCGTATTCAAAGCTTTGGTAAGCCAGACTTCAGATGTAATTTATTTGACTTTCTCTTTGAAAGCAAGCTGAAAGAGGGATAACCTCTTTTCTTGGCTTACACTTTTTGTCTCAGACAAAAATATCCTCTGATCTACATTGCAAGACCTGATTTAGCAACAGTGGAAACTTCTTTGTTTTAAACTACGGGCCTGATAATTTCTAAATTCTTCATAGGTCAAAACAGCCAAATACCCTCCCGTGCTCACAGTAGCCCTATGTAGTTGGAGGTAACTGAGTCACCCACATTTCCACAAGGGAGGAAGAACATTTTACTGACCTCATCAGGTTTTATACTCTTCTAGTTTTTGGGTTGGTTCTAGGTTTTTTTAGAACTATTTTAGCACTTGTAGGATGATTTTAATAGTTCTTCTCTTGCCTCCATACTTTAAAAGCTGCAACGAGCAGATGAAAATGCTGCTTATCAACATTTTCCTGGTTGTTTTCAGTAAAAGCTGATGTGATTTTGGAAGGGGAATGGATGCTAGGGGGGTAGCACTGGAGAGTGCTGGAGGAGAGTGAGGCTTCTGGTAGCTCTACTGGACACTTCCAAGCCCTGTGGTGGTTGTGTGGCCAGCTGTGCTTGGTGAGATGCAGGCATCAGGATGCTCTCTGTCAAGCAGTGTCAGTCTATTTGATAATCAGAATGGTTCATTTGTAGATTGGCAAAAGCTTCCTGATCACAGAGGTCTTACTTCTGAAACACTGTGTGTCTGCTTTTGTCAGCTGCAGCTTCCCAGCACTAGAAGCCAGACCTCCAAAATCATATGATTAGCTTAACTGTTGCTGGGTTTTGCTTGGGGTTTTTTTATTTGTTTGTTTGAGGGGTGGTGTGGATGTTGAAACAAATGATGAAAAACTGTAATGATTCTCCTGCAGGCCACAGTACTAGAAAATAACTTCTGATTGTGTCTCAGCAAGTCCTCTCTAACCACCCAGCCAAAATGGAGAGGAGAGAGCTACTCTGTGCATCAGCACCACTTCTTCCTGCAGCAGCAGGGGAGGCTTTATGTCCCATCACGTACCCTGAACGTGCACACTTCAGATGGTGGGGCTGACTCACAGCCTCTTGGATTTATCTTCCCCTGACTTAGAGTCTGCCCAGATCATAACCTCTCCATCCACTATTGGGCTGTATTGGCCACATCTCCCTGAACTCGGAATTTACAGTCAGTGGAGAGAAACTGCTCAAGGAGAGAAGAGAGAGGTGTACAGAGCTAGCAGGGACCTCTTCCTGAAATGTTATTGCAAGCAAGTGCATCGTGTTATATAACAAGTCCCACCTTTAAAGCATGCAGATTCCCACACTGGTGGGAAAATCCAACCCAACACATTAGGATCTTTTAGTATCCTGCCTAAAGTTACTCCATTTATTTGTCATTAACCAGCAGAGTCTTCTAGTCTGAGAAGTTCCTCGTTGTGCTTACTCTGCAGTATTCCTAGACAGCTACAGCAGCCCTGTATTTTATACTGATACTGTTTAATGGCTTGGCATACATGTTTATTCTTTTCCATTGCTGTGTAATCAAAATTACAGCAATTTAGAAATATTCAAACCAAACTCTTTCCAACAATTGAACTTGTTTTCTATTCTGCAATATCTTATTTTGAGAAAAATCTCAGAGAAGTTTAGGTTTCATTCAGATAAGTTCTGTGCACCTAAAGAATTAGTCTGGCAGAAGTATTCCAACTATTTGAGAATGACTGGAATAAACTATTTAGTAAATGCTATGGGTCTGGATGAGGAATACTAACCAAGCTGATGTCCCAAGCCACCTTATACAAAACACTACACGTGCCTTCCTCACAGCAGCTGTGGGAGGGCTGATGGTTTCACTCTGCCAGCTGGCCTGATGCCCTTCCAGGCCAACTGTCCTACCAGTGGGAGATGTTCCACTTACCTGTAGGTTCTGGAGCCCTCCATAAGCAGTGAAAAGAAGTAAAAATCCAAAAGCAATGACCAAAACATTCTTAAGATTCTTCTCCATGTTGATTCATAGAAGACAAAAAGTCTGCCAGTGGTCCAGTGGGATGCTTTGAGTTGGAGAAAACCAGCTTAGGCTTTGTTGGAAAAGGTCACTTCTCACTACATTTGTAGAGGAAAGAGTTGATAACTGAGGCTCGGGCAGTGAACTTTACTTTTATTGACACTGAAACGTACTCAGTGAGTTGTTACTCATTCACCTGTTGTGATTATGGCAAAAATAAGCGCTCCCAAAACACACATATCAGGTTTTATTACCTAGTTATATAAATCTCTTGCAACACTTGGACCAATTTGAGTATTGCTGTTGTACTTTATGGGGCTTTATCCTATCACTAGCACGGGAGAATAAAATGAGCAAGCAGTGAAATGCCTGTCTGGCATAAGGGTGCACTAATCCAGAAAGGGCAAAGATTAAACGGCCATACTGAAATCTGTATTAAACCTTTTCCTTAGCTCAGGTTACAGAAGCATGCTAGGAAATGAGAGTGTGTTACAGTGGTGTCTGCACACAGCAGCTCTCTGGCTGTGCCCTGCCATTAGCAAACCCAGGCTGCTGGCTGCTTGGCAAACTGAAGAGGCTCCATCTGTGGTGACCCTGTGGCTTTGGTCTTTCAAATTTACTAAGTTGGACTCATGAAAATCATTTTTTTTTCCCCAAATTTCCCATCAGCACAGAAGAGAAGAAGAAACATGGCTTAAGCAGAGAAATTAAACAGCAAACTCCTCTCCCTTCTTCCAGGCCCTGGGAAAAAAACAACTTTGTGGGATGTATTTTGCCTTTCCAGTGCTGCCTGGCTCAAGGAGTGAAAGATTTCCTGCTAGCCAGCCAGCCTTGCTGTCCTTGCCCCTGCTTCCCCCTCTTTTTGGAGCCTGCCCTTATGAAGTTGCATTGTTTGTTTCACATTGGTCATCCTGCAAGTCCTGACTGAGCTTTGGAATATTCCCCTTCTGAGCACACCAAGCCCTTTCTGCCCCTAAGCCTTTCCTGCAGCTGCAGCAGAGGACAGGTTTGAACCTGGGAGCAAAAGCCCACGCTATAACTTAAACAGATTCAAGGGGAGGTGGTCTGCAGGGTGTCCGAAGTGCCTAGTGGGAATGCAGAGCTAAAACTTGCCCTAAATCCCACTAGATGGCACAAGTTTGCTTCCCACAGGGGCCTTCGAGGCTGAGGGAAGAAAGATTTAAAGCATTAATTCATTCAATACATTAAAGAGGTCACAGCTAGTTTCCACTTTGGAGAAGATTCCAGTATGTACATTTTAATTTTCTTCTTTTGTATAATCTTCTTGACTGAAATAATGCAGCAAATACAATCTTTTAGTTCTCTGTTCTTAGTGGCACTCCTATGTTGCAGGTCTAGATAGTGAAATAGTGGCTTTTTATTTCACAGGCTGCAATGCTTACCCTACAGACACTAGCCATTGTTTTCCAGGCTCTGTAACCCCATACGAGGCTGGTAAACCAAACTGGTGGTATTTTTTCAAACCTTTTTAGGTTTATGGGTGCTTGCAATTGTCAGAGGAAGGAATTTCAGCACAGTTTACACCTGGTGATACCATACTTGCTTCTAGTTTGGAACACTTAGCAGTAGTATGCAGAATTCTAGGGGTTTGAGATCACAGGTTTGAAAACACTGAAAAATGAATGAGAAAATGTAAGAATTAGGCTTATTCTAAACAAAAGCCTAATTATCACTTGCTCTGGCAGGGGAAAGAACCAAGGATAGTGCAAAAAAGCCTTGAATTTAGTGCTCTTTCTTTTGTAGCAACCAGTCAGCTTTAAAACAAATCAGCATTATCTGGATGCTCTTTTTAAAATGCAGTGTTGGATGGGCTGTCTGATCAGCACTGCTGCTCTGGAAGACTTCTGAACCCCTAACTCAGTCATGTCCTCTGAGCAGCCCAACGATGGAGACCGTATGGGAGATGGGGGATGGTGTTTTTTTGTGAGTTCTTTTTTTTCTCTCCTTTTTGACTGATCAAAGAGATTGTGGTCTGTTCCACATCCCTCGTCCAGAGCTTTGGGCTATCCAACTGCCTGGTCCTCCTGAGCCTCTCCTTAGGAATGTGCAGCCTTTCCCAAGGAGATCTGATAATGCTGAGGATCTCTTCCTTCGGTACCAGGCAGCAAGCTGCTCCTGCAGGTCTGCTTTGCATCACCCTTGACATGCTTTCATTCTTTCTCCCAGTCTAAGATTAAGAGAGGCTCAGGAGCTGCTCCTTTTGGGCTGAGCCTTTGCATAGGAGACGGCAGCCACCAGGCTGAAATGTTTGACTTCAATCACAAAGCCAGGAGATAGAAGAGAGAGGTTAAATTCATGGCTCCATCCCACAGCTGACCATGTTTATTTTCTCTGGAAATGAGGTCAGCTTGGCTTAAAAGATTATAGCACCAGAGGCTAATTTTTTTTTTGGGGGGGTTGTGCTTCATAATTATCTTTCCCTATTTACTCTTTGCTGGTTAAATATATTGTTTAGGCAATTATTTTAACAATAACAACAACAACCCCCAGACACAAGCATATTCACCATAGGATCTTCTTCTGTCTTAGCAGCTTTTAATTGTTTAGCTCTTTGGTATCCCTCAAGTCTATCTGTAGAATCAGAAAATCACAGAATTATTGAGGCTGGAGAAGTGATGAGGTCCCCCCTGAGTCTCCTCTTCTCCAAACTGAACACCCCCAGCTCCCTCAACCTCTCCTCATCAGGCTTTCCCTCCAGTCCCTTCCCCAGCCTCGTCGCTCTCCTCTGGCCCCGCTCCAGCCCCTCAATATCCTTCCTGAAGGAAAGAATGAGTGTTTTTACATGCCAGCTGGCCAATGCCTTGGCCACCCATTTAATATGGGCGTTTCCAGAGCTTTTTTCAGAGCTGGCTTTAACTACCACTAGTCTTGGAGGAGCTGATCCTAAGCAGGAGATGCAGAGGATGAGTGCTTGCCCATGGATGCCTCCAAATAAAGGTACAGGGATATTTCCACGTGGTGAAGTGAAGCTGATTCCTGCCCTTTTTTCCATGGTGAAGGCACTGCAGATGTACTAGAGGGGGATATCATGGCCGAGCCTGTTGTCCTGAGCTGCAGCTTTGTTGTGCCAAAGGCTCTTGCAGTGTGAGTTGCTCCTGTGGGCCTCTAAAGGTCTAAACATTTCCTCCTCCTCCAGCTCTCATTTCCCAGTTTTGTATTTCCCTTCCCTCCTTTCAAATACTGTTCCTTTTCCACCATGCAGTGCAGCCACAGATATTGTCCTTCCAGCTGCTCTCCTGAGATTGCTCTCCATGCATGGCTGCATAGACATCAGGATGCTGCTTCTGTCTGAACCCTACCTGCTGAGGTACTCTGTCTTTCTCTGGAGGCACCAAGCTGTCTATCTCAATCTTCCTTTATGTTCTTGATGTGTGCCATCCTATCCTCCCTTACTGCTTTGCTGTTCCCGAGCCCTCACCCTCACCCTGCCTTTGTCTCTCTGCTTTGCTCTCCTCACCCCATCTCTTGAGTGCCAAGAGACTTTTTGCTCCTGAAGGGAGTCACCTGAAAACTGCTGGTTGTTTCCCCATCTCCCAGTTTGTTAAACTACTTTTAGCCTCACTGGCCCTAAGGTTTCTCTCCCTACTCCCTCAGCACTGCTCTTTCTATCTCACAAGGCACTTTTCCAGCTCCACTACCTGTCCCATAAGGAAGAGGAGAAGAGACACCTTGTCTTTGGGCTGGGAGCTCTCTCCCAGTAGGAGGGGGACGCAATGGGAACAGAGAAGAGAGGGTGCAGGCCATAAGTTTGAATGAAGTTGTCACTTTTCTATCAGTAGGACCATGTAGGAGACTTTCCCTGCAGGACACCTGGCAGCTCTGCTGAATGCTGTTGTCCAGATAACCAATATTGTCCTAACATTAAACGCAGGACTAGATTTGGGATAGGATGCTATGATGCCAGTCTAGGCCCACTCATAAATTTTTATGATCTGGAGACAGAGTTCCTTTAAGTGTTGGACTTCTAATAGATGCTGCTCACCTCCTGGGATTTGCATCTCTCTCGACTGGAGCTTTCAGTGCATGAATACGTGTCTATCTTCCTAAAACTGTTGCCTGAGCAGTGGCACGGAGCATGTGCCTTGCCTGGCAATTTGGATGTTTCAGAATATCTGGAGTTAGCCCATTCCTAATCCCAAACCAGGGGCTGTGACTCAACTGGTAACACTTAACACCCTGCTAAGATAAACATGCCACTGTTGTGATCCGTGTTTTTATAATGAAAGGGTAGGGAGGCGGATCCTGCAGATCAACAATAGACTTTTGTATGGCAGGGGCTCTGAAGTCTTAAGAGCCATTTACTGGAACCTGCCTGCCTGAATACTGCTTGTTCACACGAGCATGCCTCAGGAGTTTCTTGCACACACCCATGATGTGGGCTCTGTCAGCAACCCAAACTATGTACTTTCCCCTTGCCTTTTTGGTTCAGAGGTGGCTGCTGATGTTGTTGATGTCCACTGTGGAGCTAGCATAAAATAAAGGTCTCTTTTGCTCAGCCAGGAAGCCCCTGCTTTTGAAGGCTATCACAAATATTTTTGACCAACTTATCAGAAGGTGAATGTGGCTTGATCCCAGAAAGCAGAGCTGCTTAAAGGCATATTGGTGTAGATGTCCTGGGATGTGGAGATTCTCACTCTCCAGAACCTTCTGCCTTTCATTTGTCCATCAGTTCCACCCATATCTGGGGACTAACTTAAGAGGAATATTTACCACCTATTTACCACCCCCTTGCCATCCAGGTAAATATCTGTGACCCACAAAAGGAAAAGGTAGCACGAGTCTCTGCCTTGGTCAGCCTTGCTCCCACTTGCTTCTGCTCTCTGTCACTGAACATCCTATAACCACATGCAGGAGCAGAAGCTACCAAGCTGCAGAAGTGAAATCAGAGGCTATTGAGAGGGAAAAAGAAAAGAGCTGCTATGTACAGACTGGTGTGCAGAATGTCACGAGAGAGGGCTTGTTCCAGGCAAAAAAAAGATGATCTGCTAGAATTAGAGTAGGTGATTTTGTTGTTTTCTTTCCTACAGTAAATTTTAGTGTTAAATCTTCTTCCTTATCCCATTAGTATCCCCAAGTGCCTGATGCAGGTAATTTCATTTTTTACCTGGCCATTTTTGTGACACAAAATATGGGGAAGGTCCCTAACCTTCCCCTAGGGTGTCAGAGTGTGAGCAGCAGACACCTCTCCTTGCCCCAGCACCTGTAAATCACACAGCTATCCAGGACACTGTTTCCCCAGCAGCTGTCCCCGACCTTTCCCCTCCCATCCACAGCCCTGCCTTCTCCCACACACATTGCTCCAATTGCAGGCCCATTATTCTGTGTCTCCTTGTATTGAATCAAACCAAATTACCTTTTCCAGTGGCATCCTGGAGTTTGAAATTACGGAGCTGTGACAGAGCTCCCTGGAAACAGCTACCAGAGTCCAGCTGGGAACGTCCTGACAGGCGTTGCTCTGAACACACTTCAGATTTCCTGTGTGGTTCAGGGAGATTAGCAAGCCCTCGATGTATTTCTAATCTTGCAGGAATCTTTACAGCAACTGCCCCAGTATGCTCATAAGGGTTGCAAAACTCCTAGCCCATCCTTGTTTGGAAACTCCTCTTCACTTTGTAAGTCTTTATGTGTGCCTTGCACCAAGAAGCAAACAGTATTTAGGAAGACATTACACATACAACTCCACCTCTTGCTTATCATCTGAAATAAGAGTAATTACAGTTTTGCTTGCATATTGTTTGTGTATTAATCTGAGTGAACTGTGAATATCCCACGGAGGTGCTCCTGCCTCCAGAGGATTGGGATTGATAATTGACTGTCTCACAGAAGCCATTCCATACCTGCTGAGGAGCATCAGTCACCCCCACCACGGGATGGTGGGCACGTAGTGGGTGCCTGCAGGTGAAAAGTGGCAGTCTATTGCCACCAGCACCACCAGCAGGAATATGGACAGTTTCAGCCTGGACTGTATCTCTGGCAAATCACCCATGCTGGGTCTTTTCCCTATGGAGAGTCACTCGCAGAGTCTGTTGTAGGATCCACTGCAACGGGTGGAAGGCTGCTGACTTTGGTGACAGTAGCTGCAGTCAGCCCTTCATATGCTGGTGAATGGATGGATTTGGCTTTCCCACCTGAGAGTGTGAAAGCTTGGTGAAGTCAGCTGAAGCAGGAGGCTAAAGACTTCCGAGCATTGTGGAACAGCTCTGGAGAAATGTGCAGGAAAACTGGCAGAGCAGCCAGCAGGAAATCTAAAAGCAATATCTAGCTCCTACCAGGCTGCTGACTGAATGGAGTTTCTGCGAGAAGAAATATTTCCATTCTGTTTGCTAGATTTCCTAGGGACAGCAAACAGGCCAGAGTGTAAATAATGGTTATGCTTAACTGTAAGAAACTGCAGAAATGATGCTAACCATGGATTCCTCCATGCCAGCCCTCTGGAGGTATGGCAGTTTTAATTATTCATCATTAAATTAAGTTTTATGTTAAATGTTCTCTTCCAGAGATAGCTTTCGAAGTGTCTACAAATGTTTTCCTTAAACAGACCAACAGAAAGAAATCCAGAGTATACAACCAAAAATCTCCATGCATCTTCACTGTGAGATCTCTGCTCTGTAAGGAAGGAAGGGGAAAATTAGGGAGTAAAACCACATTACATGCAGGAGCTCCAGGGAGTTTCCTGGAGCAGTTAGAGAGCAGCAGACAAACCAGTGGCCTGCTTTTCTGATTACCACCCCCTTAAACTCCTCACTTCTTTTAATGATCAGGGGCAGAAGACACATATTCACAGCAGCCTACTCAAACACCAGCACATCCACAAAGAGGCTTTCAGCAAACACAGAATTAATGCTACAAAACCTAATGAAGAATGGTAATTAGTGTTGATTTTTATCCAGAATGATTCATGCTTTGTGTGTAAATATGTCCAGTTCCTTCTGATACCTGCAGGCCCCTTAGGCTGAAACTGAGCTGAGCCTTGAGGCTGTTTTAAACTGTGGTCTCTGGGAACCACTCTTGCCTTTGACTAGTGCAGGATTTGAGGGGTCCAGGGTGCATGGGCTGTTTCTCCAGGAGGCTCTCCTGCAGTGGAGGGGAATGGTAAAACCAGGTGGGACTCCAGTATGAGTCTAGCTGGTGATGGTAGCTTTCAGCTGGATCTGGAGCTGTCATGAGACACGTTTGGTACATAATGGTGCAGACTACAACCCATCTGCCTGCTGTGCAGGATCCCTCTGCAGAGATGAAAGCCCAGCCAAGAGGAGTCATCTGTTTCTTGTCCTTTGCATTGATATTGGAGAGCCACCAAGATGTTAATCCCAGGGGCTGAGAGCATTCAGGGCTTTGCTTTGCAATGAATAGAGCTCAAGCCTGTGGTTTGGGTTGCAAGTGTTCTTTTACCCTTTATAAGTCAAGGTCCTGATAGAGGCTTTTAATTAATTATACTTTAAAATTTTCCTCCTTTCTATTTAAGTCTCAGGTGAAGGTGCAGAATTCCACCAGAGATCAGCTTCTGCTAAGACAGAGCTCTTTAGCAGCATGAGTAACTCAGACCTCAGAGAAATAAACTAAATATTGCAGCCTAAAGAGTTTGCTGGAATTATAATTCTAAATGGGTAAAAGTCTTTTCACTCCATCTTTTAAACAGATGCACGTCTCTCCTAAAGATGTAATCTACGAGGCATGTCAGAGGCTTTTGACATTTGAAATTATAGCTCCAGGAACAAGGAGAGGCTGTCAATTTCTAGCTTTGTGCTTTTTCTCTCCATAAACATGAGTAATTCCTTCTACCCTCAGTACATCTCCAGTATATTGCTGTTTTCAGAGCTGCTTGGATTTAGGAGATGAGAATCAATAAATTAACCATTTACTGACTGTGAAATTGACTTTTATATTTGAGAGACTGCTGATTATTCATGGCTGTCTGAGGGAAGCAAAAATCAAACTGCATTGTCTTGCATGTTTGCTGCAGATCTGAAAGAAGTTGGTCCTTTTGGAATCATGGAAATGTTGGATGGAGCTACCCCAGCCTCCCACTCCAAGCAGTGCTGTCACTAACACTAAGGCAGATCAGCCATGACTTTGTTTAGTTCTGGTCTTGAAAAGCCTCCAAGGACAGAGTCCACACAGTATTCCTAGCAACCTGTGCCCGTGCTCTGCTACCCCCACAGTCAGGAAAAGTTTTCTTTGTGTAATGCAAAAGTAATCATTCATGCTTTCTGCTTTTTGCAATTTTATGTTAATATTATTCCATTAAGAGATGAAAAAAAAAGTCCTATCTGCCCAAAACATAAAGGAATGGAAGAGAAACTTATTTCCATGAGGCATCTCAGCAGCTTAATCCAGACTGCCTAAGGGGGGAGACAGGGACATGGCAGAAGGGAGCACACTAAATACTGTCCAGAGTGGAGGGCCTTCTGCTGCTTTACCACTGAAGGCTGTGGGATTCTTTAGGAAATCAGTTGGCACTTAAGGTTACCAAGTCAGGCTGCTCATTTTGTGTCATCGACTGAAACATTACTGAAAAAAATTATATGAGACCTGGGCTGAAGTCAGTGTCCCTGTGCCAAGGACCACTGCAATGTTTCTCTCCAGTGGCATAATACAGAACAGTGGCAGCTTACTGCAGACATCTCTGCTGATGAATCTCACTCCTCAGGCAGGAAACCCTGCTGCTGAGACTTCTCCCAGAGACCCAGGTGAAGAACATGTTCAGACACTCGATCTTGTGAAGAGAGGCTGCATCTCGCAGGCTGTTTGGGTGCCGTGTTCTTGCCTTACACTGTAAGTGGTACAGAGAGACCTCACAGAGCAAGGAGTAGCTGCTCTACAGAACACACTGTGACATCTCGACAAGTAGGTGGTAATGCAAGCACAAAATCAGGCTGATAGGCATGAACTGGGCCTTAGATTTCATCTGGGGCTCGTGCTTTGAATCCTTTTGCAACTAACAGGCCAGTGGAAATCACTGGTTTAAAATAGCCTGTTCTTTCAGGGCTGAGAATTGAAATCTAGATACAGTGTTAGAATGGCTGTAGTTAGTTTGGGCGGGTTTATATATGTTTCCTACAGAGTTTCCACCAGGCCTTTTTTTCTTGAGTGGATCTTCAACTTCTATGGGGTTTTAGGACCTTGCTTTAAGAATTTAGAAGCACTGTTTGACTTGCTTCTCAGGTTTGATGCACTCTTTCTGTCTGGTTGAAGTCTTTTCATCAGATCAATTCTCAGGTACTGAAATTATTTGACACCTTGCCTCAGTAACTTCCCTGCTCAGCATACTGATTTTTCCTCACTGATCCTTCCATAGCTATTCAGAGGCTGAAAGTATCACCGATGTCATGGCCAATCTTCCTTTTACCCTGCTCCTCATATTATCTCGCCCTCTCCAGCCTCTGAGCCCTGAGTTGATAGAGAAGATGAACACAGCAGATGCAGTTGACATGTTCACTTAAACCTAGACACCTGCTCCTTGCCCTCTTTAACAGAACCAGCTCTGGTGAATCACCAAAGGGATCCCTGCCTTTCACCTTCTGCTTTTCCCCAGGAGATCTCTGTGAAGACAGTATTACAAAGCAGATAAAAACCCACCAACCCTGACTTCCAGAGGGTCAATGGCTCCATTAAAAATGTGTTGGAAGAAGATTCATGCAAAAGGAACCCAGAAGTCAATGTGAAGATCCCTAAGTGCCAAGGCAGCTTCAAATGTCTGGAGGGAGCCGGGGCGGGGGGAAGCGATGGGTGATGGGTGAGGACTGGGTCATGACATTCAGTGTTTGAATGCACTTGCTGCTTTCACAACTTACACCAAAACCCCTTTGTAAACAGAGGCCAGACCAATTAAGTGACCTAAATTTACTCTAATTTAGATGAGCTATTGGGTTTAAGAACCCAGGCAGGAATTTGCCAGTTTGATAACATGAAATACCATTTTGTGTGTGGCTATTTAAAAACGAGTCAATCAAATAACATTTTTGGATTCTGTTGCTCTCAAGGAGAGAAAATGGGAGCACCAAGGAGAAAACTTGAAAGGCAAAAAGAAATGTGGCTTATGACTTAAATAGCAACTCTAGTTCATCCATCCATCCTTTGGCAGGGTGATCTGTACACAGGTCTCTTCTTAAACATCTGTCTGATGAAGACATCCTATCTTACCTGTGGTCACTTCCAATGTCACCTCTTCTGCAAATGTAGGCAGCTCCTCCTCTGTTCAAGCCTCCAGATCATGGGAGAAGTCAGCAAGCAGAACTAGATCCAGGGAGATACCCAGAAAACCTTTCTCTGTATCTCTCTCCACTCCAGCCATGAACCAAGGTGTGGAGTCACCGAGTGTAGGTCGCTGTGGATTTGCACAGAACTTGCACCAGTTTCATCAAGGCTCCAGCTTGCCAGTGAAAATGGTGTGTGAACCAGGGCAGAAACATAACAAAACAGAAATGTGTGACTCCTACTCCTTCTCCTCTAGCTACGGAGCCTGTTAACCGTTATAGGAAGGAAATTCTATTTGTGTGACATTTATTTATTTTTTTCTTAACAAATACACTCTGGCTGCTGCTCACTTCTATCTTCCCTTCAACAAAAATAGATCTGCCTATTTTTTTTTGTCTTACTTTCCTTTTCCCCTGGGAATTGAAGTTTTGGTGACAGCTGTGTGATTTTTCAGGCATTTTTCCATCACTTTTTAAAGACAGATGTGATCTTCTCTCTCTCTGTCTGCAGGGAAAGCTTTCTACACTGGAAAGAAGGATGCTAATATGCAAATCTAAGGCCAGATAACAAAATGCCCAGGTGGAAAGTGCTGGCTTAGTAGAACAAACCACCTGATCTGCACTGTTCATTCCATTCTGGGGAGAAGGGCATTTTGGACCAGAGGGAATCTAACGTGGTCTGAGCCCTGAAGCTGGGCAGCAGTGGCTGGGCAGAGCACCATCAGTGCTGTCTCAAACACATCCTCACTCAGACTCCCCCTCTACAAGCACAGGTATTTCTTTAGCTATTGCCCTGGGTGGTCCTGCCCACGAAGTTGGGGTGTTTGTGTTGTGCAACCCAGTAAATCCAGCCAGTTGAAAATTACAAAATGCACTAAGTCAGAAATGGTGCTTCCTCTCCGTTCCTCTTAATAGCTAATTGACAGGAAGCTGTACTGCTTGCTGATGAGCAATTACCATCTGAAATGACACTGTTGTCAGAGTGGTTTCTCAGAGATTACAGTAAATTTGTAATAAGAAAAGAATCTAGGATGGTTTCAGTCTCAGAGATCACATCTGTACCAATGCAATCCCCTGGAGTTTCACTAAAGTCAGTGGGTCTAGGCTCCTTTACAGGAGCTGAGAGTTACTGCCTGTGTGTAATTAGTATGTGGCACCACTGAAGGCCAGTGGAGTTAATGAGACAGCAGGAATTGCCTCTAAAGGTGAATGCATCTTCTTAGAAGCTTCTGCTTTGCTGCTGAGTGTGGAGGAGCCCTGTCCTGCTAGTCTATCCAACATGATGCTGAGAGTGAACAGTCCTCTCCACTTACATTTGATAAGGAAACATAGGAGAGGATAAACAGCACATTATGAACCCTTCTTTTCTTATTTCTGATTAATTAAAAGCAGATCCACAGAAGAACATAAAGCTTTGCAGCTCTGGATGAATCTCTCATGGCACTTGGGAGAGGACACCAGAGCTGATCCCTGTTCCATGTTTTGCTATTTCATATTGACCAGCACACAGGATAAAATACAGGATCCAGGATCCAGTCTGCCTGCTTCCTCTTTCCCCACGGAGTAATTACAAAATCACTCACATACTTACAGATCTTCCCCCACCTAGTGCATCTTCTGGTCTCTTTGCAAGGTGGGAGAGCCAGAGGTGAACCACACAGCCCATAAGCTAGCAGGCTGGGCACCCCTTTTGCCTTGGAAGTGAAAGAAATGGGCTGGAATTGCTGCAGAAAGAAGAGGGCATTGAATTTGTTTCTCACAGCCAGTCCCACAGAGGTGTATTAAGCACATCTCAACATACTTGGGTAAAGTGGCTCTGAGGAGAGAGGCCCTCCAGGAAGCATTCCCTAGCCTCTTATTGCTAATTATAGGTGTAATCTACTAAATGCAGCCATCTGGAAAGTGATACTATTTAAAGAACTTTAAGACTCTCTAGCTCTGGAAGATAATGTGTAAAATCAGGTGCTATCCTGGTTTACATAGCCTGTGCTTAATTATCCAAAACTTCATTGGCTGTTGAGTGGGACTAAGGTTTTAAAGATTGCTGGCATCCTTTTCTCAATGGATGATTTAGAATCTTAGGATCACAGAATCCTCTGGGTTGGAAGGACCTCCAAAGGTCCCCTAGTCCAAGCCCCCTGCAGTAAGCAGGACATCCTCAACTAGAGCAGGGTGCTCAAAGCCTCAAACATCTTAAATGATGGCTTCTTCTCTTTGCTTGAGTACTTTGGATATAAGTGCTGTGCTATTATATGTTGGAGTGTTGTGAACTGGGATAACTCTTCTTTTTTTTTACTTCCCAAGACCCCCAGAACTTCCATGTGCTGAATCAGAAGGATTCTGATGTCAACACAGAACAAACACCAAACAAACCCATGTGCAGACATCACATGAAATCCCAGTCGACTATACTGAAGAAAAAGGCAGGATGAAGGGGTAGGGGAGAGAAGAGGGAAGAGGGTCTCTTGGATAAGAGGTAAAGACAGCAAAACAAAGTCTGAGAAGCTGTGTGCTTGCCACCTACAAATAAACACACCCCAGAAGGAGATTTATGTAGGTTAAAGGATAAAAGGTGGTGGGAGATCAGGTAACTATGAAGTAGCCTCAGTTAAACAGAGGCTGCACTTCCTCCAGCAGAGGAAAGACATCCTGGGGTGCCTGTCCTAGAAAGTGACCTGTAAGAAACCCAGATAATTTAAAAAATAACTGCATCAGTTTATGGAAATGACAAATGGCACCTGTCAGACTGAATCCAGTAACCCAGGATGTCCTGCTTAGTCCCACATCCCGTGTCAGCCTTTCAGAGAAAACATTGTTTCTTGCCAATTTTCTGAGAGGTTTATTTTCTCCTGTGATAGAAACAAGCTACAAAATAATGCATTCTGATTGTTGTTCAAATTGCAAGCTAAACTATGCAGGCTGAGTGCATGCAGTGCATGTTATTCATTCCAGAGTGCACATCCATGCAGGAGGATCTGATTCTAGCAACTGCCAGGCTGGAGGAGACACTGTACTGCTTTCAGCCCCAGGCTGTCTGAACTGATTTTTCAGTGCCCTCCACTGCCTGTGCTCATGAAATCATAAAGACAGCACTACCAATTCTAAATATTCCAACTTATAACCAGAATCCTTGCTGTAATAGCTAACATCATCATTTTGTCTTCAAGGCATTCAGTTTTCAAGTATAAAATGTCATTTGCTGCTTGATTTTGGAGATACAAGCTTCACTTTTTATAGTTAGGAGGATTGGCTTGTTTGTGAGAGCAGGGATCAGGAAGGGCCCCCGGGTGAGAAGCTTCCACTTGTAATCTCCATCCCTGGAAGAACACAGGGCTGACTTTTCAATCAGGCAGAAGATACTGGAATATCCTTGGAGCTATCTATATAAGGAAAATTTGTTCCCTTGAAGAAGTGGCAGGAATCAGAAAAGTTTTTAGTGACCACCTATGACTTTAAATACTTGTTTTTAGCAAACCAGACCCAGCTGCTACAAGCACAGTCTGAAAACAGTCTCCTCTGGAGACTTTCAGAACCTGTCTGGATGCATTCCTGTGTGACATGCCCTGGGTGATCCTGCTTTGGCAGGGGGGTTGGACTCGATGATCTCTGGAGGTCCCTTCCAACCCCTAACTGTCTATGATTCTATGATTCTAAAGCAACATATTTCTCCTTGAGGGTAGCCAGGCCTGGCTGACACCCCCCAGCTACTTGTGGCACTCAAAGCAGCAGCACTGGAAGACCCCCAGCTCTGGACAGCATGTTCCAGGTAACAAAAATCAGCCTGACACTCCTGGCTGTGTCCAGCAGCTGGGGAGCCTGAACACAAAGTCAGGGTGTCAATTGTCAAACATAACATTTCAGGGCTTATTGACCTTTCAAAACTTCAATAAATTTGCCAAACAGGGAAGAGTAGGAATGAAGTGGAGCAAGTAATTCAGAAACCCTCTGGGTCTAATAAACCAAAGCCTTGCACCTCCAGCCTCACTCCTGGTCTCCTAGTAGAGGAATTCATGAGCATCAGCAGATCTGCAGGGTGAGAACAGAATCCTGCACAGCCTGCTCTGCCACTTGTGTGAATGAGCAGAACGTGGTGTTTCACCCCAGTTTACACTGACCCCAGTGGGTGTCCTGTGCACCTCCAGCAGGTGCCAGTCCCAGCTGGGTCAGTAAGGGAGCGCTCCCCGGAGTGACCGATGCGCTGAAGGAAGGACACCCGAACAGAGGCACTGCCTCAGGCCCCACCAGTTGGTTTGGACTGTGCAGAGGCATGGGAAGGAATAAGGCTGGGGCAAGAACATACCGTGCCTCTCTCTTCCAATATCTAGTTGTTTTTATTTTCTGGAGGCAGTCCTCTTTAGCAAGCCTTAGCTGATCTCATCTTCAAGGACTTTGGGTCTTACTGTCCCCCAGAAGGACAAAAACCCAGTGCTAGGGAGACAGCAGCTGCCTATTCATATTTTTTCTCACCATGATTTTTGTGTTCTTCTTTCATAGCCATTACCTTCTCCTCTGGAAGTGCCACTTGCAGTCTGTTTTCCTGTTTGTAATACTTTGGGAATATTCGCAGTAAGGTCTCCAGGGCTGCCTGTCCCAGCCCCAGCTCCTAATGCCTCCTTTTCACCCCTCACCTCCCGGTACTCACCCTTGGTGGCCCCGCTGCTGGGACCTGTGGGCACCCCTTGTGAGCTCACAGAGAAAAGAGGAAAAACAAGGAAAAAAGAAGAAGTAGCTCATGAATAAATAGAGCTGTATCCCTGATCATCCGACAGCCCTGCGACTGCCTTCCCTGGCTTCTGACCAAGCTGCAAATTAATTTTGCTTGCTCACCCCTGGGGCAAGGCTGCAGAGAGAGGCAGTGAGGACACCCTGGGGACTGAAACTACTGGGTGCACTAATCTCTGGTGCCAGATCAGAGCAGTGACTCAGGAGGAAGGGTGCTGCTTGCTGGGTTACCAGTGGTGGTACAGACAACCCCCTGATCAGGCAGGAGGTTTCCTAGGGGAAGCCCTTCTCTAAATTCCCCAGATTTAGGAAATTTGGCTATATAATCTGTGATAGTGGGAGATTATGGGAGAAAAAGAAAATAAATAAAATAAAAAATAGAATAAAATAATTGTTAAAAGTCACTGCAAACTGATGGATTTACATGGAAAGATCCTGACCTGGGCATGACTTTGTAAAATCTGGACTGGATGCTCAGGTTGGCCTCTGCCTTAAATGAGCACCATGAGCATTAGGTCAAAATTCAGTGAAAACCTGCATCTAAATGTGGATGTGAACTGTGTGGCTTGAATGTTTCTCTGCAGGAATTTGTTTTTATTTAAGTAATACAGCAGCCTTCTCCCTAGACATTCAGTGAAAGGGGCAGTAGCAGGATGTCCTGGGGATTGTACCTTTCTAGGTGCCTGGAAAAAATACTATTGCTGAAGATACCATCAAAGCAGCAGCTTCCCCTTAAGCCTGTTAATGCTCAGTGATGCTTTTGTGTATTTACTGACCACTGCTTGCTGGGAAAGCTTCTCAGTGACCCTGCACCTTTTGGACTGAGGAGAGGGGCAAGGGGAGCACCCATCACTGTGGTCACTGAACATCCAGCCTTTCCAGACCTGGTTCTGTTCACAGACATTGTGCAGCTCATAATATTTTGCTGCCCTAGGCAACCACCTGTTAAACTTTTCTGTTGCAAAGCCAGTCTGCCATGGAAACACTTCCTGCAACTGCTCTGCTCTTAGGTCCTTCCAGCCATGTGAAAAATGTGGATGGCAGATAAAGGCTTGGGATCTGCAGTATGAGGTTCTGTATTGCTTTGTGGTTTGACTGCCTCTGCTCTTGTTCCTGTCAGCCGTGGCTGGGGCAAGTTCCTCTGCATTACCTGGCACTCTGTTTATGCCCTGGCAGGCACAATGGTGTAGCCAAAGCCTGGCTTCAATAATTATTGATGTCTTTTGAGAAAAGCAGTTCTAAATGCTGCATAAGCCAACGGAGTGACCACCTGGATGCCACCAGCAGCTCCCCAGAGGCTCAGGGTGAGTGTTGCATGAACTGCTGTCCTCAGGATGGCCAGGAACAGGGAGTGATGTGTATGAACTGAAAGTCTTGCTCATGAGCTGCAGTGTAAGGATGACAAGGGTTTGTCCCACTCATTCTGCACACAAACAACTTGTGGCCCTTTAAAGCCACCGCCTCTGACCTCAGTGACTCAAAACACACCCGTGAAACAGAAAGGAAATATGGCAGTGCCACGCAGTTCTTTCCAAGCAGGGTTGCTGGTAGACAGCCAGCTGCTGCCATCCCACCTCACATGGTGGTCAGTGGAGTTTTGGGGGGCCAGGTGCTGCTCACCCTCTGTGTCAGAAGCTGACCTGCCCCTCGTGCAAACCAAAATAGGCTGGGTGTTTCTGTGAGCTGAGGTCTGCTATTCCCCTGCGTGCAGGATATGCAGTACATCTGGGATAACTAATTTCTCAGGCTATTGTTACTTTCTTGTGGATCAGATGTTTGCTGCTTCTGGAGCCTGTATTCAATATCTCTTCCTGTTTAACTTCATTATTCCGGAACCCTACTTTTTTTTTAGAGCCTGTCTTTTCATTTTCCCCTCGAACTAGAGAATTTGCCTGAAGTATGGATGAGTCACAGGTACCATATTTCCTCTTCTCTGAAGCACAGTTACATTTCTGAACAATTACAGCTGATGACAATCAGCAATGCATTCCCAAATACCCTATCAAAGAAGGAACAGTGATGCTGAACTCAGCCTGAATGAGTGGAGGAGGGAGAGAGAAGTTTTAGTTTTGGTTTTGTGCTGGCAACTGTTGATAGCACAGAGATGTTTTAGCTATTGCTGAGCAGTGCTTACTTTTGCCCTTCTGTCTGTGTTCCCACCCCTGGCTGGAGCAGGGGATGCTGTGTGGTGCTCAGCTGCTGCTGGAGCTCATCCACAGCAGCCACGCTGCCCCGGAGGTGTCCCTGCTGGGGCTCTCACCTGAAGGATTGCAGTAATGCATTTCCAGAGCCTTTCATTTTAGTCTCAGAAGCCAACTGAAAATGAAGGTTCCCAGCTTGTCTTGTGTCTCAAGATGTTTCCTAAAGCAGATCTTGTGGCTTTGTTTCTCACATTTCCATGGGAATTTTTTGTGGAGGTTTGTGGAGGTTTTTCTGACATGAAGCTGTAGCAAGTATTTACTTCATACAGAAATCTGCTGCTGAGTTTATCAAGGGGTGAAGTATACAGGGCTGCTATAACCTCTGTCTTTTCATCCCCAAGGACCTCAGTAATGGAAATCCTACCTGTGTCAGAGGGAAAGTTGGGCTTTCTTGTATGCCATTGACCAGACAGGCTGATTCAAGATGTCCCTCTCCAGCTATTGGAGCCCCTTACATAAGAGCCTATCAAGCACTCATCCGTAGCAGAGGGTGTGTGTGCAATGATCAGTGATGGCAGACAGCATTCAGCTGGAGCCCTAGAATGGTCATCCTGACCTTCAGTCCTGACTAGAAGAAGATCAAGCTGCAACCTCACTGCACTGAACAAGTTCTTCCAGCAAATCCTTTTTAACTTCAACACAAGGTAGGCTCCGAAGCTGCTCTTTTGAAGACCACAGGGCAGGAGTGCCAGCACTCGGATGCTACACTGCAGGAGGCTGGACCTCTGGAGGTCTCCTGGGTGAGGGACAGTCTGGGGTGGGAAGGACAGGACAGCAGGAGAGCGAGGTACTCGTTATCCATTAATGTGTGCTTGCTGACTTGGCTGCATCTGCTGATAAATCTCAGAGTATCAAGAAAAATAGTGATGGAATGGGAAAGACTTTTCTTCATACAGTTAGAGCCTTGTTTCCCAAATCTATGTTGGCTGAGACATTTCACCTCATAAATGATCTGCCCTTCCCTTCCTCGAGGTGTAGCTTTACCCTCTTCCAGGTCTGCAGAGAGCATGACCCTGTGTTCTCTCCTCATGTCTCACGGAGGCATTAAGGCAGTTGTAGGGAGATGCCCTTCCAGCCCTCCACGTATGTGTGAGGGGTAAACTGGTTTAATATAATCACTGCTAAAAGGGTAGAGTTACCTCAACAGTGTTCAAATGGGGTCTTGCCTTCTGTTTGGAGCCGTGGTCCCCAGGCAGACTGGAGGCAGTTGGTAGCACTTTGATAAAGCAGGTGGTAGGATATTGAGGGGAGGACTAAAGAATGAGTAGATAAGAGATTGAGGCTTCCAAACTGCTTACCTCAGGAAAAGTATTGCCTGTGAATGTTCCATGTCCATGTGCTCCAGTGTCATTGGTTACAGTGGAGAAAAAAGAGGATTGCAGCAATGTTCTGCAATTGTTGGCCAGGTGGGTAATGGGATTCTTGACAGAGCAGTCTCAAGGGATGTCTGTTTGACTCCTTTCATTAGGTCCAGCATTCCTCACACTCACATGCCTGTGTGTCAGCATATATTGAGTGAATTCCTGCTAATCCTACATGTTCGAGGTGCACGTGGATGCTAAAGGACAGTTCTCTGGTCAGCAAGACCTCAGTTTTTGTCATAACTTGTGAAGTGCTAATTTTTTGCTTCAGTTCTACTTAGGAATAAATTCCAAGCTTGGAAAAGACAAGGTTTTCAGTTCAGGCAGTCTCTCAAGAAGCAGCCAGAGTCCACCACTGAGCTGTTGAGGCATTCTGTTGCAAACTTCATCAAAATAGCTCACCAGTGTATGTTGGTGAAACATTCTGACTTTGGCTTAATCAGCACGTTTGTGTTATGGCTGAAAGTTCAAAATGTTCTCGTTAGTTGTGCACATCATTCAAGCTGCCTTCATCTTCAAGACACCTGTTCCCTCTGTGCACCCGACGAGCTTAAGGATCACCAAGCACATCAGATGGTTTAATACTCCAGACTGAAAGGCTTTTTGAACTTCCTGATCTGCACAGATTCTGCTCTTTCCTTTAAGTGGAAGAATGAAAGCAGTGATTAGGATGTATACCTGAAACTGGGAGATTTCCCTACGGGCTGCAGGGGTTGCTTTGTGCAGGAAATGTCTCCAGTAATTGAACATGGTGCTTTAATTTACAGCTGCTTAGCCACAAGTTTACCCATACCAGACATAATGCTTCTGATTAATTAGATTTTCTCACAACACCACAATCTTCAGGCCAAAGATGATAGTTCCCCTTTTATTTACAGCCTTCCAGGAGGCAAAAAGGCTTCTGAGAACTGGGATTGTTGCTTGGATTCTCCCATCACTACCGGTCAGAGGAGTGCCCTTCATGCCCAGCACCATCTATCCTGTTGCTGCATTAGCTGCCCTGTCATCCTGGGATATGTGCAGCACATGCACACACACAGGGATGGGGTTTTTGGAGATGGTTCCAGGATTGGTTTGTGGTTTGGTGGTTGAGGGGTTTTAATTTTCTTTCCCCAGGATTTAATGCCCTCGGGTAATAGAATACCCATGGAAAATTATCCTGCTTGTTCTGAAACAGGTCTGGATAGCTCCAGTGGAGCAGAACACTGATATGATCACCTAGGATTGTTGCTTTCCATGTTTTCAAGCACTAGCACTGTGTTTAACATTGACTGAAACACGGGGATAATGAGCACCCTATCGACTGACTCTGAGCTCACTGCTCCCACAGAAGCTGGGATGGGAGAAGTTGATCTCTTCAGCTCCTTGCTGACACTGCAGCAGCCTTAGCTGCTGAGCCCTGTGGCTCCATCCCCATGTCACAGGTACAGATGTCAAGGCTGTCTCTGGATTTTTCAAGTCCTAAGTCATTTTGGTTCCGGAGAACAGAAGAAATTGAAGTGAAAAGTGAGAGCTCTGGAATTTTTCCTGTAGGGAAGAGGCAGTTTCAGTGCTGGTGGAAGAGGCAGGGTGGTTAGTGTGGAGTGCCAGCAGCACGCCTTCCTCACCAGGCAGCTTGGACTGCTCCTTCCCGCAGCATGGCTCTCATGGAGGCTCCTGGAAGAGGGAAGGACTCTCTGTTTTCCATCAGTCATGACTAATCTACAGCATGGAGAGATCATTGTGGATATCAGCCTTTTTTCAAGGCAGGCAGGGAAGAGGCAAGGAAAAAAAAAAGTGGGTGCATGGGAGAAATTGCTGGCATGTGCAGAAAAGGTGGAACTCGGTTCCATGCAGGAAATAAAGTAAGATGTGTAACATCCCCAGTAACATTTCATTTGCTATTCAGGCAGGACCTTTTTGAAGTCAGTGGGAGTCTTTCCACTGCTTTCATGGGATTTTGGATCAGGCCCCTCCAATTGTTTGGATTGCTGACGTATATTTGGTCCTTTTACCTCTTGCTTTTTATGAAGGCTGCACGGGAAAAGCTTCAGTTTCCCTTCTGCTCAGAAATTACCTCGTGTTGTAGCTGCAACCTGATGTGCTGAAGTGAATGGGTGGGCTGAGCAGCCTGGTATTTATTTACCCATTCTACTTTTGAATTTACTTCAGCAAAGGAGTTTGTGCAAAGGATCTGTCTGTGACACAGTCCTCTGGAAAAGTGGACACTGGGAAAGAAGGCTCTGTCCTGCTGAGCAAGGGCTGCTGCAGAGAGAGATGCTGCAGCAGGAGCAGGAGGATGCCCTAACCCTATCCCCTTCCACTCCAGCTTCCATCTCAGCACCTGCAGCTGTGCTCTGGGCCAAGCAGAGGGTTTTGCATGGTTTGGGGTGAGGTTGAAGTTGTGTTAATCTTTAGTTTAGAGATCACAACTCTTCGGGAAAAAAAAGAAACAACTCCAACTGCTCTAGAAACTCAGGGCAATGCCTTTCTTTTCTCTGTCTGTCTGCAGAGGAGAATGAGGAGAAGCAGAGAGGTGACCACAGAGGAGGGTAGCAGCAAGGTGAAGCCTGTGAGTTCCCATTGCACTGCCTGTTTACAGCTTTCCAGACAGACCTTTCAAGGTATCCTGGGGAAGAAGGCAGTCCTGGAATCCTAATCATTCTTCTAAAAACAAAACAAATAGCTGAGATTTTATTTTTAATGTCTAAGAAACAAGTGAGAGGCCCAGTGTCTATCTGAATGTAGAATCAGTCAGTGCTTTCATGCACCCAGAGTTAGAAGTGAACCTTTGTTTTTCCTTGAGGTCAGATAAGCCCCTGAGTGTGCCAGGGGGTGTTACTGGCCTGCTGCTCCAGACTTCTTGGTGCTAACTCTGCAGCATCATTCTGGCTTTGTGATGTCCCAAGTTTGGAATTTTTTGTGCTGATATTTTTGTGTGTTCTTTCCAAGATGCTATTACTTGGAATTTTACTAGATGCTGCTGACAAAGCTCAGGGGACTGGGGTCATGACTGGGGCAGCCTGTTATGACTACTTAGGACTTCTGGATAATAGGTGTGGAACTGTTTTTGATGAAGTGCTTAGCTGCGTGGTGAGTCAAGAGAATACCCACCCCTTCTTCTCACTATGCAAGAGGTGAAAAACCAAACAAGCATTTAGGATTCATGTCTGTGATCTGACTGGGACAGGCTTTGGAAACACCAGACTGGCAGGATGAGAAGAGGAACTTCTGTCTCCAAAGAGGAGAGGCTGTTCCCTTAGAAGAAACTCCAGGAAATGTGTGTAGAAGAAGGACTGAATTGCTTGAAGAGTATGAGGTAGTATCAAGGAACACTAAAGAAGACTGAGAATTGCTTGCAGTTATGGTTATCTGGAGGAACTGTGAGGGTCCCCTCTGTTCTCAGGAGGACCACAAGCAGGTTTAGCACAGATGTCTTCTCCAGGATGGCTTTTACAGATCCAGCTAAAGAAGGATGCCAGAAATGAAGGACAATCCTCCACTCACTCTCCCAGGATGCTCACCATGCACTGAATGTCCAGCAAGGGATTTCTGCAGGGGTGATCCCAGCTTCCCCAGGGACCATCGTGTCGGAGGGATGAATGCATGAGGCACAGGACTGCGACAGCACAGAGGAGCAGCTGAGTTAAGGAGCACTGTTTCCATCAGCACTCCCCTGCTGCCATGTACAGGCTGTGTAGACAGACAGGCTGCTAGCACGATGCTTGGCTTGTGAGTGAGAGAGTTGTGACAGATGCCTTTTAGTGTGATACCTGGTGAGGAGTTTTAATGTCTTCATCTCTCTACTGTCTGAGCATGCAATTTCTATCCATGAATTCTCCTCTCTCCCAAGGTATGGTTGTGTTCTACAAGTAGCCTTGTGCTGACAACATGATCACAGAGCATTTAGAACAATAACACTGTACAAGTTGTAGTGTTTCCTCCTGGATAGTGGTGAGCTGCAGAGCTGCCAGAGGACATTCCACAGGCAGAGGAAATCGAGTGTAGGTGGGCAACCCAGAGCTCAAGTGCACACTTTATAAACTCTGGGTTTTAATACTTACAGCCATGAGTCACACAATAATCGTCCTCCTATCACACTGTTGGGTGTGGTGGGTTTTTCTTTTAGCTGGAATGTCACGTAAAAGTTGCCAATATTTTCCAGAAGTTTGATTTCTGGAAGTGGGAGAAAATAAAGCAAACCTAGCTAGCTGACACGTTTTCAAATGCTTCACTTTTGCACCGTTTGTGTTTTTTTAAGTGCCAAAAAATATTTTTAAGTATTCTTGTATTATCTGAGGCTGAGGAACTCTGGACATCTCTATTGCCTGATGCCAAACAGACATCTCTCAGTATTAGATAAGACCTCCTAGGGTAGTGTCTGGCTCAATCAGCACTGGTTATGAGCAGCTCCAAGTGACTGTCTTGTGGTGGCTGCCTCTAGTCTGCTCTCTGTCACCAGGTGTTTGTGTGGGCTCTGCTGACCCCACAAGTGAGTGGGCCTGGGAAGAGCTCCTCAGAGACTGGGAAGGAGCTCTATGGGCCTTGAACATCCCCCCGATCCATACTTGTGCCAGTCCTTTTCCAGTACCTGCCATCCATGCTGCACACAAGAAACCTTCATTCCCTACAGTGAACAGTCCCCAGGAGGGTCTTCTACCAGAGCATCCTCAGGGATTCTGCTTCCCCTGGGTTTGATTCCTGTGGTATTTCAGGCAGGGAAAGGTTGGAGCGATGCCTTGTTCGGTGAGGTCTTCCAGCTCTTTTCTTCTCTCGTGAGGGAAGAATTCTAACCAAAGTCTTCCCCAGCCTGCTGCAGGCTGAGTCCCCATGAGGCACGGACCAGCACCAGCTGACAGGTCTCCTCTGGCTGGCAGGGAATGGCTTGTAGCCAGAGGGGCAGAAAGAGAAGGACTAAAGGAGTATCAGTAATGATAGTTCTCTCTTTTCACTTGGTTACTTCTTGGATTGACCTGTTTTAAAAGCCATTAATATTCTGACAGCATAAATGAGGAGTATCCAGATCCATTTAGATGATGTTAGGAATTCATTCTCTACTTTGAAGCCTTTCTTTCTGCTCCCTGCTTTGTCCTTCAGAGACATCCTAGAAAATGCAGACCACTTGACCCACACTGCACAGTCTCCATGTAGCCCTGCTGCTGCTTTTTTTCTTAACTGCACCCCAAGGGAGAACAAAGTCTATAGGAATGCCACCTAGCCCCGAGACAATCCAGAAAACAGCTGTCCTTCTGAGCCATGAACCATTCTCCATTGGTAGAAGTACTAGCCCAGAGATGGTTCAATAATTTCATTGCTGGAACCAAGTACTTTGTAGGCAACACTAATGGTGAGGAGTGGGGAGGCGATGGCTTTTTTTTCCTGAAGATAAAATTAATTTCTGATAAGTGTAATGCAGTAATTGATGAGAAGAAGGCAAACACTGTCTTTGTATTGTTCAGTTTAGTAGCAGAGCAGGCCCTGACTAAGCATCAGGGTCCCTTGACAGCTGCCAGTATTGGCTTGGCCAAGTAGGACATCTGGGTACTTCCTAAGCCTGCTTCCCTTCATTTCCTTCTAGTGCTCCAGGGCCATTTCAGCAGACAGGAGCCATTTTCAGAAGAAAATACCCTTCATCTGCTGTGTCTCAACCTCCCCACTTCCTTGGGAAGCTAAGGAGTGTTCCTGGTGATGTGCTGGTGTCTTCTGGATGCTGGCTTAGGCATCTGGGACCTCCTAGTCCTACGCAGTCACCGTTTCCTGACGTTGTTCACTGAACAGCTTTTTGTTTCCCCACTTTTTCACTGGAAACACAAACTAGCCTTTGTACCAAAACATTTAACTTACTGCTTTGCCATGTGAAATGAGCAGTCCCACAAAACCACTACATGTTATCAGTTGCTGATTTTATTTTCTTCCTTTGGAACAGGAATGAACGAAACATTTGTCTCTAGTACTCATAGCTTGTATTGCTAACTAATCTGAATCTCAGATGAGTGTTTTTCCCCTGAAGAAGAGATATTGTTCTCTCTCTGGCCAATTTGCAGCTTGAGAACTGCATCTGGTTTGTTACTTCTCCCCATAGATTCAGCTGATGTGCTGTTCTCCTTTGCCTGCCCCTCCACCCATGACTTGTACTACATGTTGTGCTTTAAGCCATCACCTTTGGCTTTGCCTGCCTCACAGTGCCTAGCAAAGCTGAATAAGCTGGGACTCTGTCCATGCTGCTGAAACTAATAAAAGCTTTTCCATTAATATTATTGGGAATTTAATCTTCTTTTGGGATGCTACTGCACATCCTGGATCCTTGCTGACTTTTAGCAGGACCAAGTGGCACAAAGCCACTACAGCACAGGCCAAGAACGTGCTCTTAGCATCAACTGGAGCAAGACACATGGTAGCTTCTGAAGGTCTTGTAATGCATTCCAGGAATTAGGTATGAAAGGTATCAGAGATGTACAGCTGAGTGCTCTAAAAGAGGAAGATAAATACAGCTGTGATATTTAGCCAGCTGTTGTCCACTCCAGTGTATCAAAAAGTGACCAAAGCAAACCACATCAAAGAAAGGTGCAAAGAATCCCTCTATTCCACATTAGGTAATGATGGGATAATTGTTGCTAGTGATTCTTCCAACCTACCACACTTAACAGCTCACTAGTGCACTGAGACTGACAGGTGTATGGGTCTTCTGAAGCCCTCACATCACTTTTGGGAATATCCCTGGTACCCGATGTTCTGGTTTTCTGTGCCAGTGACTGATCCTTTTGTCTCTGAGATGGTTGTGGGGCCATGAAGTTGTGCTGCTGAAAAACACTTGCTGCTGGAAGAAAGCACATTGTCTTCATCTGATCTCAGAGCCCAACCAGAAAAGTCAGCAGAGAAGTTTTTAAGGAATCATGTTTCAGTTTCAATCTTCCATGAAGCAACTTGTAGAAATAGATTAATAATTTTGGAAACACCTCTTGTCTCTGTGCTCTCTAATAACCTAGCAGTTCCATTTGGCTTCTTCCCTCGTGTAATAATCATGGGCTACTGCTCTGTGCTTGCTGAGTATGTTGACTCTTCACCAGATGTTTACCCATTAGTGCAGCCTGCACTAGAGATGATTCAGTTCAGCTGAATCCCAGGTTTTGCTCATTTTGTGGCACTCTGCTCATTAGGCAAGATGAATGGTGGTGTCTCTGTGTAGAACAGAGTCCGTGCTGTCTCATTTTCAGTTTGTATCTCATTACAGATGTCCAGTTTCTGTGGTCACCAAGTTTCCTCTTGTTGCTTGTTAGCTTTCCTCTTAGTGCTCTCTCTTTATCTTTAAGGATGCAGCAGTTACCTCTGCAGGACAAAGGATCTCAGTAGGTAGGTATTTTTTTTTGCTGAGGGAAAGGCACACACATATTTTAGCATTTAATGAACAGACTCTGAAGAGATGCATTTAAATCAGCACTTAGGGTCGAAGGTATATGAAGACAGAAAGAAAGATAAAATATTGTCAGCAGTGGCAGAAGAAGTTAGATGAAATAAGGTCAGGAGGATACTGTGCTGTAAACACAGAGAGATAAAATGCTTAAGTGAAAAACTTCTTGTAGGTCAGATCCAGTTTATGAAACACCAGAATAACTTTTGTAGAGCTGATGCTGAATGCAGGTGCCATAGAGAGCTGAGACCAGGTATGGCTGCTCCTTCCTCAGGTAATGAACACGTGAAGCTGTGTTGGGTTGGAGAGATATTTCCCACAGGATAATGGGGTGAGAGAGACACTGCAGCTCCAGCCTCCTTACACACCAGGAAGCTGATGGGTAGGATCTGGACTTGTTATTCTGTCTTCTCACTGTGATAACTGAGTCTCCCTGCCAATGGTCTCATGACATTCCCCTGCTAATAAATGCCTGTGGTTCCTTCCCATGCCATTGCCTACCTGCACCCACCTACTTTAGCCCCTTGAGAATCCCATTTCTGAGAGCTGCACTGCGTGTCCTCAAGCTGCACGTTCCTTCAGGCATGAGGAGACTTTTTCCTCAATCTCCTTTTGCACCGAGGTAGTGGTAGCCTACAGTACAGTTCCTGCATGCTGTGAGTGGAGTGACAGTCAGCTTCTGAGCTGATGGTGCCCAGGTCCATTTCTGTCACGAGCTGGTCTGGATCAGATGGTTAAAAACCATCAGGATGCATCAAAACCGGGGTGTCATTCTGAATTTGAGAGGCTAGGTATGTTCCTTGTTGTGCATTTGGAAGCAAGGAAAATTTCAGGTGATCTAGCCTTGCAGTTGCTCTCTCAGCCTTCACTCTTCCTGCAGCATGGGGAAACCAGTTCCCACTCTGGACTCAGGACTAAGGATCACGTAACTACCCAGGAAGGAATAAAGAGCTGGATGTTTGACTATATTGCCTAGTTGTTGCCATCTTTTAGGTGGCTTTTTATAGCCCCTTGTGACTCTAACAGGCTAGAGCATCCTTGAACTGGCAAGTGGCTGCCCCTGTAGAGCAAAGGCAGAGTTCTTTTATACAGCAGGACCCCAGGGAGCAGATGGACCAAGGTGCAGTGATGCTATTTAGATACCAGGCCACATTCTCATCGTGGCTCTGCACATCCATACTGTGCTGCTTAGTGAAGAGGGCAAGTTGTCACTGGCAACAGTAATGCTGCATTCATGCTGCAAAACAAATGCAGTGGAGATGAGTGAGAAAATGTGTCCAGAATGCCTTTTCTGCTGGGTGCAGAGAACAGGAGAGGGCAAAGGGGAAACCCCTGTACAATAAAAGACATATTTTACCAGGCTGACTACAGAATAGAAAGAAGGCACTCATTGAGATACCCACTTTAATGTACATCTGATTAAAAAGAAAAACAGTTCAAAATGATTTTTCAAGGTTAATTGAACAGGAGTGTTTGGTTTTTTTTTCCTTTTTTTTTCCTTTTTCTGTACAAAACCTTTTCTAGCTCTTCTATCTGAGCATTCTCCCAACCTGATGTACAAAGCAGTGCATCTCCTGCCTTTAAGAAGGGCCATTGGGCTCCACATGCAGAGTGGGATTTCTCTGAGTTCATGTCCACTCCATTCTTTCTACTGGGCTTTTATCTGGGCATTGGGGTGCACTGAAGCAGATGTGCTGACAATAGGAAACATTCTTCCACTTCTTCTGTAGCTTCTTTCTGACTGAACGGGAGCTGAAAGCTGTGTAAAGTAACAGGGGATTTTGATTTCCCACTGCCATTCTTGGGGTGGATTTGGACTAGAATAACAGCCAAGCTGTGTATCTCTGGTTTCCCACTGTAACTCCTGTTGAAATCAAGAAAAGGGGCTACTTCAGCAATTAATTTGGAAGAAGTCTCAGAAATAAGTAACATCTCTGTGGCTCCCAGCCCCAGAGGCTCCATATGGACTTGCCCAGCTGGGCATAGATGGAGTTTTGGCTCTAGTTCAAGAGGCACAACTGCTGTTCACATATGTGGCTCCATTTCTGCCTCATCCACCCCCACAAGCCATCCCAGTATCCACGTCCATAAAATCTGAACACTGGCTTACTGCAGATGAAAGATGGGCACCAGCCCCAGCAGGTCACTATGTCCTCTGATAAAATATCCACTGGTGTTAGCAAGAAGATCCCTAGGGAATAGATACTCTGGAGAAACAATAATTAAAAGAGATGTCCATGGCAATTGCACTTGATGGAAGGGAGAAATGCTTTTTCTAGGAGAAAAATGAGCACTTAAAAATGTTTGGCCAGCCGAGGACAATTATTTAGCTGGTGATGTGCAAGCACAGAAGGCAGTTAATCCATTTTAAATCGTTCTTGCAGTCAGGAGAGTGGCTGGAAAACACCACCAGGCTGGCTCTTGCTCTGAGAGCAGTTAGGAGGACACTGGTGATGGCTGGGACAAGGTTGGTTGGGCATCAACCCCTCTCTTCCTTGCCCTGACTTCTCACCAGAGGTGTTCTGTTGGTAGCAAGATGTTTTCTTCCACCTGACAAGCCTGCAGAGGTAGCCTGGGGCCTAAGCATGAAGAGGGGAATTACTGTCTCCCCCCAAAAGTGTTGCCTGTAACACACAATCTGCTGGCAAGGTTTAGATGCCAATGCTCTGTTGTTTCAGGAGCCTGCCCCATGCACCATCCCTGCCCATGGTGGGGTGCTGGCCCCAGCAGGAGAAGCTGTTCCTCCTGTCCTAGAAAACACCCAGGCATGACTGAAATGCATACAGAATAAAGGGGCTGAGTAGAACAAAGCTGTTGCTGTGGTCTTAAAACACTGATGTGTTTTAAATACTGAATTGCAAAATCTCTGCCTTGCCTTTCCCTTTCCCTTTCCCTTTCCCTTTTCTTTTCCTTTTTATTTGCCTTGGTTGCACTGGGATCACGAAGGGAGAGTGAGCAGGTTTGTAAGGGAGAGAAAAATGACAGTTTTCTACATATACTCAGAAGCCTTTGGAACCAGTCCATCCTGGGATTTGTCTGCATCAGGAACCAAGCCACCTGCTTGGATTTTCTTTAATTTGCCCCAGTAAAACACTTCAGCCTTGCTAATGTGTTAGAAAAGAGGGAAGAGAAGGAAAGCTTGAGCACTGGCAGCGTCCCCATCACCCCCCTTTCCCAGTAACTGTGAGGCTCTGAACCCAGATGCTCCTTCACACCAGCAACAAGAGAGAAGTCTCCTGGTTTTGTCTTGTCTAAGGAGAATTCCCAACCCCTGGAGCGCTGCCATACAGGATCAGCTGCAGGCATTACCTCACCACCGTGTAGTGCTATTGGCTGGAGATAACTGGAGGTGGGGGTGCCTCCCACTCGGGGGTTTCTCATTATCTCCTTCTCTTTCTTTCAGGCCAACTGACCCTTTTAATGGATGTCACCAGCAGGGACAGTCTGCCTTTGGGGAAGCCTCGAATAGAACCTGGGAGGAGCAGCACAAATGTGATGATAAAGAAAGCAAAGGAGATCAATAGAAACAAACGGAAATTAAATAAATAACTCTTTAAATGCAATAAGCAATTGTGTATTCCATCTAGCTATTACTGCTAAATCCCCCAGGACGACCCCAAAATTCCATAGTCATTAGAATACATAGAGCTTCTTGACTTCTATTTTTTTATTAAGTCTCTGTATGCTTCCTGAGGCAAAATCATTTCATTTTTATTCAGGACCACCCTTTGTCATTGGCTTTCACAAAAGCCAGCACTGATTGCAGGGAGCATGAAAAGCCTGGTGATGACATTACTTATGTCTTGTGAGGACCTGGCTTCTCAGGGATTGAGAACATAGTGCCCTGTTGGGAAGCACCAGGAAATTAGGATTTCAACTCTCAGGTAAATCCCAAACTCCTTTCTGGGGAAGGAAGTTACCTCTCCTTTTAGAGACAAGCAGGGCACCAGCAGTTTAAGTCCCCTGCTAATGTGAGAGCTGCATGAAAGCAGCAGAACTGAGGCCAGAGACATTATCCGAATCCAAGCCATGCTCTTCCCACTGGCCTTGGTTTTCACTTAGATCCCACTTCTGTGAAATTCCTTTTGGCTTGAAAGCAATTCAGTGTAAATTAAGAAAGCATCTCAAGGTTTCTCTCTTGATGAATAACGTGGCCAGGTGCAAACCCAGTTCTGAGACCCTCTTCAGCATCTGTGCCTTGCAAAGCTGTGTGCCATGTGTGCTGCGAGTGGCCCTTAATCCCTTATTTCCTTTATGGTGGTTATTAACAGGGGACTGAGTTTTCCCTCTCTTTGTCTCTCTGATGTCGTTTCCTTTGTTTCCTTTTTGGAGCAGCACAAGGGGATAGAGAACAGACAAACTGCATTATCCTGGTAATTAACTATCTCAGCACTATAGTGGCACCACAGCAGTGGTAATGTCATGTAACAATTTGCATACATTACTTTTCATGTCCCAAGGAAGCAATTTCTGTAGCATTTAAGAGAAAAATAAAGAGGAAAATAAGAGAGGGAAGCAGGATTGAACTGGGGTAAATATGTTATTTTAATTCATAATTGCATTCAAAGAAGGAGAATGAGCAAAGCCCATCTGAGGATGTCAAAGATGCAGGAGTCACCATTTCCTTTGGTGGTTTATTCCATCAGTTTGTGTCTCTTACTGGAGGGGATAGGGATGAGCAAGGTTGGAGGAAAGGCTGAAAACTTAATGTTTGACCACTTACTCTTGCTGCTTGTTTATCCCAGGGAAATAATTTCTCTATACTTTGTCAAGTAATTTCCTGATGTTTGTCCTTTATCATGACTTTGTCGTTCTAAGTAAGCTGAGCTTCTTCATTCTCCCACTGTACCACATTTTCTCTGGCCAACTGAAAACTTTTCCAGCTTATTTCTGCCTCGTTTTCAAGTTTCAGGTATCTTTATTAAAATTTAGATACCAGATTTGTCTACAGTATTCCAGCCCTGGTCCTGCCAGTCTCACCTACTCTGATAAAATTATTCAGATACTTCTTGTACAGTGTCAAGAGCCATGGAAACAAAAGTGAAAGTTCCTTTGAGTTCCAAATATAGCTAACTGTTTAGAATTACTTGGTGTGGAGTTCTCCAAGTAGGAAATGAAAATATACTGGATAGGTAAAGGAAACAAGACAAGAGTCTGGAAATAGCCAACTGCTCGAGAACAGCTTATTTCCCATCTCTCTAAACCTATTATTAGGTCACCTACTGGATCAACTCTTGGTGTGCTTCCCTAAACAAGGGCTCAGTAAAGGAGGTCCAGGGGCAGTCTGGCTGAAACACAGCCTGCCCATGCTGCAGCTCTGGGCTTTCTGTGTCTGCACCTCTGCTGGGGTTTGTATTCACATGCACATCACTGCACTTATCCAACCTTTTATCTTCTCACTGCTCTGTGCAGATTCTGTTCATTTGGAAGAGATGGTTAAGCCATAGGTGTGTCTGTAGTGCTAATTTGAGGAGGACTTTACATAAAACTGAACACTGTTATTTTATCACACTACAGTGATCCACCTCTGTAACTGTCCTGAGTGTAACAGTTCAGGGCTATAAACAACAGCCAGAAGCAGGTATCTGAAAACATACTTGCAGAAAGTTAGATTTCTTCTGTCTGAAAATGAGAAATGGCCAAACTGATACTGACCAGCCACATTCTCAGTAGAAATTCTGGAGAACCCTCGAGACTCTGGCGACTTCTCTGAGGTGCTTGAAGAGAAGCAGAGCTCTTCTGAGCATATAGCCAATAAACCCCAGAGCCAATGAAGCAGAGAGTTTTAGAACTTCATTGAAAATGGGTTATTTTCTATGAAAAAAAAAACCAAACATCAGAACAAGGCAAAATTCTTGAGTCTGAAAGGGATTGCCTGCCCAACTATTATTTTTTTACATTTGTAATAGGCCAGTGGATTTTTATATATTAGGCTGGTGGACAATTGCTGCTGCCACTGCAGTCAGTGAAAAGACACCAGGGAAAAGCAGAACTGGAATCTCTTTAATTGCCCAGTTCTGTGTGAATATATTTGTTTATCTGTTAGTTTTTAAGATAGTTTTCAAGGCTGGGCAAAGCACAGTTCCAATAAAAGCTGAATCAATCACAGATTTCTAGACATCTTTTCTTGTCCTCCACTTTCACTGATTCTTTGTAGACTCCAGAGCTCTTTATTTTCCTCTACAGCAGGGAGTGAGGGCTGTAAGCTAACAGGCTATTATTTATTACAGTCTGGAGTGGGAGTGATGACAGATGTTGATGGTAGTTTTTCATTAACAGTTAAGCAAAGCCAATAAGTGTTGTAATGCACTGTGCCGTGACAGATGGTGAGCTGCAGGAAGAGCTTCTACCTCAGCCAGTGCTCCATGATGTTTGTGTCCACTCTGAAATACCACCTAAGAAGAAGAGAGTTTTAAAGAGGGCCACCTGTTCTGCTACCTTATTCCCACATAACTTTCCTGTCCCTGGAAATGTGGTCCAAATACAAACTGCCAGGGTTAGACAGGCTGCTTGCCACCGTAAAGAGGAGAGAATATCCCTTCCCACTGACAATTTGATTCCTACCTAGAGAACAATTTCTAGCCTATTTTATGCTCCTCTGCAGGACTGAGTGGATGCCTAGACCTGGAATAAAGCACCATCCCATGCGGAACCTCAGATTTTACAGCTTTCTCTTCCAGAATCAGTGGTGTAGGTTAGGGAAGAAATGCTCTTTCACATCATTCTTTATATCCCACTTGGCATTTCTCCTGAGATCTTGCTCACGTTCCTGGTGACTTAGTTTTATGCTCAGATTATACCACAGGCAACAAGATGATCTCAAGCAGAGAAGCTTAAGGCTGACTATTTCAAGTGGAATAATCTGAAGGAGAAAAAACAATATTGGTTCTTGAATTTCAGTATTAACCTCCAGGAAAGCTGATCTTGTTCTACCAGCATCCAAGGTCTGTGATTACTAGTAGTAAATTTTTGCTGGTACCACTGCACAACTGTGGATACTGTCATGACAGCTACAGTACAGAACCCAGAGAGATGTTTAAATGGTCCCCCAGGCATCTTGTAGTGTCTGGCATATCTGATGATGTAATGCACTTCTAGTATTGTAATTTTTATACTGAAAAGAACAAAACCAACGAATTGGACCAGGGTACTAAATCTTTTAAGTAGTTCCTGAGTTTGCCAGTGGTCCCTGCTGCATTCTGAGTCAGGAGCTAGTGAAAACAGCAGTGCACATGTAGACCTTCCCTGCCAGTAAATGGGTTATTTGGTGCCTGAAGCATCAGTGCTGTAAGTTATTGCTGTTCTGTTGTGAGAATGATGCAGTACCCAGTGAATGCACAAACTTCATGAGTCATAGCTATGCTCTGAGGGAGGGTCAGAAACTCCTTCTTGGTTTTATCTGTACTGCAGTGCTTGGAAAGTTAAAGCAAAACATTTCAAAGTACAAAGTCATAGCCTGGGGAATCAGTATGCTGACACCCACGAGAAAAAGTAACTTCATGCTGAAAAGTAAGTTAGATTATTGTAGTTTAATCCATGTGCTCCAAGAAAGCTGCTTCTCCAAGAGTGGCTGGTTACAGCCCGTGTGTTTCCCATGCCCCAGGCGCTTCATTGTTATCGTGTGGTGAGGGACAGGTTTAACAGTTGTAGGTTATGGTGCTGTGGTGGTTTGACCTCGGCTGGATGCCAGGTGCCCACTGAGCTTCTCACTCTCCCCTCCCACCCCCCACCTCCCCACCTCAGCTGGACGAGGGGGACGACTCAAGAAACCAAATTTGGTTGCAAAGCCTCTGCAGCCCATGTTTCAGTCTGCATCTCCACTGGAACACCCGGGGTTCTCCAGCCTAGAGAAGAGAAGATTGAGAGGGCATCTTCTCATCCCTATGGATACCTAAAGGGCAGGTGTCAAGGGGATGAGGCCAGACTCTTTTCAGTGGCAGTGGTAGCTGTGGAAAGCCACTTCATACATCACAAAGTGTTCAGTAGATGACATCTTCAAGAGTGAAAACTGAAAACATCTCAGCATTTTTCTCATTGGGGAACCTGTGTCAGCTTGAACCTGCACAGTCTGCACAAGGACACCTTGATTCATTTGTGACTCTCTTCTATGAACAGACCTTAAATGTTGAGAAAAGCATGCAGAGCAAAAAAAAATATCGTATTTTCTGGACAACACTGTGGTCTGTTACAAAGTGGAGGGATGTGAATGTCATGGAAACTTTATTATTGTTGCCAGTTGATTAAATCCTCTTATCACCAGCAACCTCAATATACTTCTTTTCACAGATGGACAGAAATTGTACTTGTTTTCTATGAGGAAAGTTAATGAGAAAACAGAAAAGAGTTTTCCACAGAGAAAACTGCAATGCATGTTTTGCCTCCCAAGTGGTTGCAGCAGCACTGAGACCAGAATTGTGCCTGCCTTTGCTTGTAATGACAAATGAAATGTCTGCAATCCCAAATCAAAAGGGACCTCACACGGATGCTTAAAGCATCTCCTTGGGAGTGACCTATGCTGCATGTGCACATGGTTATGAGCATCTGCAGTCAACCACCAGGAGATGTGTGACTGCAGCCTGGGACACTAGAGAGGTAGTTCTAACCCACAGGACTTGGACCCAGATGAGTGCTTAGCCCCAGGCTGCAGGAAATCTCCATCTCTGAATCAGTTCTAACGTTCTTGCTCTTTGTAAATTTAACCTCAGCAGTTCTGTTAACTTCCAACGGAATTCCATGTTCACCTCCTAGCTAAAAAATTCCTCATGGCTGATGTTGGTGGAGTGAACCTTAGGGAATGATTACCCTTCTCTGAGGGGGCATTGCTTCCTTCTCCCATAGAGCTCATCGTCTCCTCTCCCTTGGGAACTCCTCGCTTAAATCTGGGAATTAGCACCAGCCACCCTCCGCAGGTCTCCCCAGCCTCTGCCGCGTGTCCGGGAGGAGCAGCACCCGCCTGGTCAGGGTGTGGATCCAGGAGATGCTGCAGTCCTGTCAGCACAGCCAGCTGCATGCAGCCCAGCAGTGAGGGGTGTGCTGTCTGAACCCATGGCAGACCTCGCAGCCTTTGGAAGTGCCCTGGCACATTTCTCCTTTGGTGGCTTTTGCTTTGGCTTGGAGTGATGGGGGAAGGGGATATCTTGCTTTTTGTTTCCTCAGCTAGGGACTTCCAGCATGTCATTTTCTTCTGCACATCTTAAGTCTCCATTCAGGGGTAATTATGATAGCGCATTATGTAAATATTGAAGACAATTGCAGAGCTTTAATTAAAGCCAACTTTGTTTCTTTTCCCCCTCCCCCCCTCCCACCTCTCGATTTAGTCGGGAACACAATAAACTTAATCAGCTGCCCCAAATTATGCATGCATTAGCCCGTGAGATTCAGCAAGGCCAGGCTTCTCAAGGACAAAGAAATATACTGAGCTCCAGCATCCCACTTTGTTTTCTCCAGCCATCTTTTGTGGTGTGTCATGGGAAAAATTCTAATGAGTCTCTCTGTGCTGCTGGAGAAATTCCTGTCGGGCACAAACCAGTTGCTCTCTCTACTCTTTATATTCCAGATATGAATTTTCTGTTACCTTGCCCCCTTGTAAAGAAGGAAATTTGCATCAGGATAGACTGGACTGGCACGGACCGATCCTAATCTATAACAGTTTTGCTTTTCTGGAGCTGATTTTCCTCTCTGCTCACACCACTTTTAGGGTTTTTTGGCACTGCAGCACACTGATGAACACATGTTGGTCTGCATCTATAAAATAGTTTCTCTACATCTACTTTCATTGTGCATGGATTTGATTGTACTTGTCAGATAGTATTTTTAAAAAATCTGTCATAAAGCTGAGGATGTGATGAGGATGTGTCTTCTGCTTCTAGGAAAATTTATGGCACACTGGAGATGCAGAAGAATTTGCTAAACCTCTAAATCCTCCCGCTAGCAAAACTGCTCAAATTAACCAAGCTTCAGGAGGGAGATGCACACTCTCCTGACTTTTCTGCAGGTGGAGAGGTTGCAGGCTGACCCTTTTTTAAATATTATTTATTCATTTTCCCTTATCTTTCTGCTGTGGGTTTAAAGACAAAATGATTTTCACCTCTGGGTCTGGGTTCTTTCTCCTGCAACCCACAGGGCTCTGCTTTGCACTCCCTGACTGTTCCAAACACGAGTGTGCTTCAGATTAGCCTGGTTCTGTGACTCTAGATAAATGAATTGTTTCCTGACACCGGGGCTCTGAATCGGCTGTGTGCCCACGTGCAAGCACATCCAGAGAGGAGGAGGAGGAGGAATAAAGAGGAGATGAAGAGAGGGGGCAGCTGGGCATCGTGCCTGTGCTGTCCCGCTGGGGCAGCGGCCGGGCTGACAGAGCCACCTGGAAGCATGGGCTGGTGCTTTGGGATCTGGGAGTACATCCCCAGGCTCCGGTGTCATTCTGAGCATGGCAGGAAGCTGCTTCCACCAAATGGTTGTGGGTGTTCTTGTTTGCTGGTCGGCAGAATAACTTGCAGGTCTTTGTACTGGGAGAAGAATGGTGGAAATGCAGCCTCCTGGAAATATTTGTGCTTATTTCTGCTAAGGTGCTAGTCTTGATTGAAGAAGCTAGGACAAAAATAGACATTTCTTTTGGTCTATATCTGGCTTGCTCACCAGTGTGCCACCCATAGTTTAACAACAGACAGCGTGTGCCTGCTGCAAGAAGGCACTGAGAGGAAATGAAGCCGTAATGTGAAGCATGACATCATGCCATCTGCCAAAACAGCACCCATGCTTCATTGCACCAGATCAAAGGCAGATATTTACATAGCCAAACTGAAGCCGTTTGCCATGACAGGAATTAAATCTATACTATTTAACACCTTTCTATCTACCATTTTTTAGAAAATAAGTAGCTTGAGTTTGGTTTGAATTCATGTGCTGCTAAGAGGAATCCATCCCGTTAGCTCAGCTCTCTGCCTGTGGCCAAGGAAGGTGGGAATGCTCCCCTTCTGAGGTCCAATAGCAGGACCCTTGCAAGGTACCCTCTAAAATAGGGAGTCCACCTCTGGAGTGGTTCAGGAGAGGAAGGAAAGGTCTTTGCCATCTGTTCAGAGCAGCTTGTACCTGCCCAGGTGAATTCAGAGGGGGTCCCTAGGCAAAGCTGAGAATTTCTTATCCTGGTTCTATTGTATCCTACTTGGGGTTTTGTTTTCCTTGCCAGGAAAGTGTGGATTTTACCACAGATTAGCTCACTTCAGTTTCCAGAGTTCAGTTAGGTGTGTCTCACTAGTTCAGGACAAAATGCTTCCTTTAGTTACCTACCTAACAAAAAAAATCTGCAGGTGCTCAGGCCCTATAGGAATTTTAAATTACATTTAAATTAAATTTATAGTGGGACACAATCTTAGACTTTTTACTGCCTCAACCATGCAAGAATATATTACAATAAGTTACTTTCTTCCCCTTAAGCCTAGAACAAATAAGAATACAATAGCTACTCCATCTCTTGACATTCACATCTCCAGGTTTTAAGGATCTGCCATTCAGCATTTCCATTTAATCCTCTGTTTCAGAGGACAGGTAACTTCTGGGCTGGCTGGCTCTCTTTATTTAAGGAGCAATCTTCAGAATTCCATTGTAAAGAAGAGAAAGCCTTGCTTAATGATAAAATTGCTTGCCTGTTGTATTAAACTGTTATTTGTTTGGGATTTTAACACTCAGCTTTCACTACCAGCACTAAAGCACTGAAATCCTGAAGGATTTGACTTTGTGGTGATAAGCCACTGAAGGAAAGGAAATGCATTTCCTGAATCTCTGGACAAAAGTTACCAGAAGAGCTTAGTGCAGTTTTGTTCAAGAGGCTTATAGAAATCCCCCAGTGGAGAATTGTCCAGTGCTGCTGCAGGGCTGGAGGGTCAAAGTCCTCTGCATGCTGCTGAAGAGCCAGCCTGGGAGGGAGGCCTTCAACCCCCAGATGAAGCTGATAGAAACCAGCTGCTCTACAGGGAGACTGCAGGAGCACTGTGGGTATAAAGGGAGGCAAAGCCCTGAGCACATAGGGCTAGAGAGAAGGAAAAGAAAGTAAATCCCTTTTTCTATGTGCCTATGAAAGAAAGAGAAGAAGCTGGTGCATGACAGGTGAATCCTCAAACCAGGGTAGAGGAAGGATAAAGACAGTTTAGGGGAAAAAAAAGACAAGGTAAATGCTGGGTCTGCTGCTTATGGTGTCATTGCAGAGGGCTGCTGAACAGGGAGCAGTGATGCATGAGGTACCAAAACAAGCAAGGGTATATACAGGTAACATTAGCTTTGATATAGGGCTTATGAAATGAGATAAGAATCAGAAAATACTGTAAGCTGCAGAAAAGCCCTGCTGGGTGGAAGGAATAGAGTAGCAGAAGGAATGTCAGAGACTCCTACCAACATTATTACTCTGATCACAAGGCATAGGCTAGCTGGTGATGGGAGGAAGAGAGAAAAGAGAAAGGAAAGGTGTTTGAGGTGTTTGAGTTGTACTTGTTAGGTCCTAACATCAAGCTCTTGTGAAACTAGGGCAGGATGCCCACGTTTGCATTAAAGCACTTCCCTTGCTACAAAGCACTGGTGAGAAAACTGTGTCAAGTTAGCAGTGCTGTCAGAGCCATAAAGAATTTTCTTGCTTCTGATTTTCATAAAAAAGAAGGCAGGAGATGTGTCATTAGGAGCTTCTCTGGTATAATGGCTACAGTACCATTTCTGCTGAGGGAGAAGGAAAACTGAAAGAAAGGAAAAGGAGAAGAAGAAGAGAATTCTGCTTCAGAAAGGAAAGAAGCGTGGGTTGGAGGCTACATCAAATCCTGGGCTCTCTGACTTCAAGACAGCAGAAAAGATGGTCTGATGAGGTGCCAGGTAAGACAATTTGAACAAAAGACACATTTCTACTGAACCTGTATTTTGATTTTGTCAAAACTTCATCAAAACTCAGTTGTCTCTGCAGAATGTAATAGCTTTGGAGAATCAGCATCTTGTAACAGCTCTGTTTTCCCTGTCTCCTAGACCCTTAATTGTAGTTAGGTTTTAAACCAAAGCCTCTTCCTTAATTATCTGATGCTAGATCTCCACTCTCCCTCTCTTGAGGCTGCTAATACAACTCCATCATATCCACTTTGAGCTGACAGAATAGCAAATGGCATCGTGCCACCAGCCATGGTGAAGCACAGCCTAAAATCCCTGCCTCTTCAGTCATCACAAGCTTGGAGCTCCAGATCCAGTCTGCTTTTAAGTTAAAAACTTCCCTGTTGTTTTGGACTCTTCACATATGGATGCTGAAAATCCCCAGTAACTTGATGCAGTTTCAGCTTCCTCCTGGTTTGGTTTTCTCTGTTTATGAGAGATACATGTCAATCATAATGGTCTCTCAGCTGCATGTGGAGCAAATCTAACACTTGAAGGCTTTGAATTAGTTTTCTTAAGGTGCTGTTGGGATTATGCATTGTTGGAAGAAAGTTTTAGCTCTTCATTTACTTCTCAGGCCACAAACTCTTTTTCCTTTCTCTTTTCCTTCATTTGTCAGTCAAGGACTAAAATAAGAGACTGTTGCACCTCACTACCTCCCTCTGACCTGCTTCTCTATGGTTTCTGGGGATGGCATACAAAGGTACCAACTTGGTGTTGGGGTCCACTTGAAGTTGGACCTAGGAGAAGAACCTAAAACCTGATAGCTTGCAAGAGCATCTGTGGGTGACAGCGAAGGAGATCAAGATTTCTGGGGGGAAGTAACCAATTTGAGCATTCAAATACGTTTGGGTTTCTATCTGCAAATAGAAACTCTTTGCAAAGGTAAAAGTCTGAAATATACTTGAGGGAAACAAAGAACTGAGCATTGAGATTAGCTGCCTTGACACTTTGACAACTGCTCCTGTTGAGGAACTACAGACCTGCAGGCCACAGAGTGTCTTTTCTTATCCTGAGAGTTTCACTTGTTGGCGAAGATGTTTAGGTTTCTGGTTCACACATGGAGTATATGTATGCGGAGTAACTTAGCTGAACAGTTGGCTCATCAATATTTACACTGTGGAACTTTATAAATAACCCATCAGACTTCCACACACTTGCTAAACTTACAGTCATGATACCCCCCCCAAGCCTCAAGAGCTTGCCTTTGGAGATGGTTGATGGAGGCAAGTTTGTACGCTGCTTGGAAGAAAGAAATCCCAACAGCCTTTATCAGTGTTTACATCTGTAGAGCCTGCTTTCAGAAATATCCTGTTATGTCACTGCTGTGCTGCGTGTTCTCAGTTGTCATTTGGCTCTTTGGGATTGTCCCAGTTTGTAATGGAGCCTGGCTTCTTGGATTCTTAACAGTGATGCTGAGCTGAAACTTGCGTGTGTGGTGTAACATCTTTGCTGTCTTTCTGTCCTGAGCTTGAAACCCCCCTGTTAATTCTTGATGACTGCACTAGCACCTCCTGCTGTGTTCAAAGCTGATCAGCCTTCCCTGCCCTTCCTGCTGATTTCTATTTAAAACCTGCTGAAGAACTCCAACACTTGTGGGAAATGTGGTGGAGAGAGGGCAAAGAAGGGAAAGCTCCCTAAGTGTGACCTTAACCCAACAGGGCCATCTCCCCAGACTCTGCTGATAGGGAGAAATAGAACTATTTTTTTCTGAATACTCCTCTGAAAACCCAGCTGCAGACACTGAGAAGCATGCCCTGAGGGAGGCTGCTGAAAGGCCAGGTGTGCCTGGTGAAGTCTCAGAGATTTGAGAGTCCTTGTCTCAACTTACTCAACCTTTGCACTGACTGTGGTGTAGGTTGGGTTTTGTAACCATCACAGCAAGATGGGGTTTTAAAGAGTGATTAAAATTACATAGGCATTCATAGGAAACTCCTTATAGGCAGCAACCTGAAGAAGAAATCCTGAGATAACATTTCTCTCTGCTGCCTCCCCTTGCATCCCTGTTGCTTGCAGAACAGAGGCACACCAGGTGTGTACCAAGTGCAGCAGAGGCAGCCTCATCTCCTGCATGGAAGAGGGGCCTGCAGTTTGGGAGATGGACAAACTGAGCCTCCTGACAGGCAGGATTCTCAGGGTGGGGTGAATATCGCTGCAATTTCTCTTAATGAGGTCTTTGATTAAGTGAGAGCTTTGACATTTTAAGGAATTCTTGTCCCTGAAGCGTTTCTGTTGATAGCAGAGCCACTTCTAAAATCAGATAAGGTAAACAACAAATATGTTTAGCTTGTTTGGTGTTGTGTCCGAGGACTTCAGAGGAAAGGATCATACACAGCTGGTGTGCACCATGGCAAACAGTATTTGGTATCACAGGCAAAAGTGAACTTTCAGCTGAAGCTTTTTTGCTGACTGCTGTAATGTTAAAGGTTGTTTGCCCTAGACCAGGAGCTGCCAACCTTCCAGGGTCTGACAGGCAGGAAAGTAAGAAGTGTAAAGTAAGAGACTCACAGGTTTTATAAACTACTTGATTTAGCATTTGGCAGGTATTTTTAGCATAAGAACTAACACAGGTATGCAGCATCAAACATATGTGACTTACCCTTTCACCACTTTAATAAATGTCCAGACATGCATTTTATTATATTATATTTGCTTGTCTTAGTAGCATACTATGATTTATTATTAAAAGTAGTTTAAAATGAGATTGTTTTTCACAGGAGCAGGCCAGTTCTGGTCTCCCTGGCTGTATCTCTGTCATCAGATGAGACAGTTTAACAACAGTTCAGCAGTGCAGGTGCCCAGGTGCCAGGGTTTGGATCTATGCCCTGGACCATTTCAGTTTGCTACTGCAGTTGGTGCTGTGATGAATGGTGTTATGTCCTGTGGTGATTTTCCAGGCTCCCGTTCTCTTGTGCACACTTAAAGGTTTGCAAAATGCAGTTCCTTTTTGTGGTGGGCACATGGTAAATAGAAGAGCCCACAGGAAAGTTTTACTCCCTTGGCTAGCCATGGGAAAATAGAGCCATCTCCTCTCCTGCCTCTGACAACTGGTTCCTAGTCCCTGCAGAGGACCAGGCACCATCAATTCCTCCTCTGCTGCTTGGCAGGGCTCTACAGAGCAGGGTAAGTGGCAGTCTGGGCTTTTCCTCTTCTGCTTCATAAAGCCCATCTGCATCTTTTGAGAGGCACAGCAGCTCCCTGGTGCTTCAGTTGCTCCTTCCCCCTTGCCAGGCTTCCCCAGCTGCCATGCAGGGTGTGCTGTGCCAGCAGTCCCCAGAGGGATGGAGTGCTGCTCCTCTGCACAGCCCAGTCTCCCCACCAGCTGGTCCCAGCATGGGTTGGTGGGCTGGACAGGTAGACTCAGGAAAGGAGACCTGATGGACCTGATGTCCATTGCAGTGACCAAGACCCCTTGGCAAGCACGTCTGGATTGCTTTGCAGCAGAGGTTGTCCAAGGACCTCCTGTCACAAAGAGACTGAAGGATGCATTTAGTAACTACTGAAAAACAAACTGATTTTGTAGAAGCTACAGTCCAGCTCTGTGGCTTGGAGCCACTGACAAGGATCTGAGTTGGAGGGCTGTTTGAGAGGGTACAGAATAGGTTATCTGCTGTTTCAAATCTGCATCCCTAGAATGGGTTGAGGAGAAAAGGCACTTTTGATCAAGTTGGTGAGCTCATGCTGTGCTGGCTGGAGCAGACGAGGGGATATAGAGGCAGACTTGAGTCTATCTTTCCTCTCTGCTGTACAAATATTGCAGCACAGTGTATGAGAAAGGTGTGACTGAGGCAAATATACATGAATCATCATTTCATTTCTTTTCAGAGGACTATTAATAGTAAAACAAGCATCATTTAACATCAACAGAACGTGGGTGCCAGCTCTCCCTCTGTAGCACAGCATATGCATGTCTTCAGCCAACTTAATTACTGCAAGGGTAGCACTGAAGCTTGAAAGACAGTTTCCACCAGCATTGTGAAGGTGGAAAATCCTGTAGAAGCTTGAGTTTTGCTGAGCTATTTGGAGTTCACAGAAGACTTAAACAAAAACCTTTCTGTTGTTCACTGAGACTTGACTGATAGCAAAAGAAAGCCTGGCAAAGAAGCAGGGAAGTCCTGACACCTGAGGAGAGCTGGAAGCTGTAGAAGGAAGACCAAGCGTGATACCCCTAGAAAGGGTGAACTGTTGGTGGGAGAGAATGGGCAAAGCTAAGGAAGGGATTTGTTCAGTGGTCACACAGAAAAATAGAAAGGAAAATATTTTTGACTGGAATAAAATGTTGGTTGTCATTTTGGGGCTATTTTGGCTTATTTTCACAGTACACTTCCCAGTATTTTTATTTCTTAATTTGTATCTGCATCACCAGAGATGCCTGTTAGCACTTATGCAGGCAATAATATAAAACACTTCTCTCTAGCCAGTTTTGATAGAGAAAAGGAAAAGGACAGGGGAATAATGGTAAATAAGAGAAGCTGCATGCAATGGGGGAGGCAACAGAATGGACTTTCAAGATCTGACCTACACTTACAGACTAGCTCAGAGGGATGAGAGGTCTAGAGCAGGAGAGAGCATGGGGATGTATTATTGTTCTGCTCTGGGCCTGATTTACTACAGTGTCACCTCGAGTTCAGTGAATTTGTGTTGGAAAGCTTTGCAAAGGCTGTGTTGTGTGTTTCCACTTAATGTGTGGGCTTTGAAGGGATAATTAAAACTGGTTTCCCTGTCTCCTAGAGCTTGGCTGCTCCATTCTGCACATCTGTTTCTTGTGGATGTGTGATACAACTGTTGGTGTGGCCCCTGGAGAGCAAGCCCACCTCACTTGGGGAGAAAAACTTTCAGCCAGATCCATTTCCTAGTCTCTCAGTGGCAGAGCTGCCTTGTGGCAGTTTAGGGCACTCATCCCTGTGCACATAAAACCATGGTTAGAGACCCTGATTGTATATCACACACCCAGCCAGGCAGGGAAACCTGGTGGTGAGGATGCATCTGCTGCTGGGGTGGTGTGTGCAGCAGAAGTGATGAGGGGACAGTTGGAAGTGGCATTGTCTCAAACATTTGTGCCAAGCTTTGCCATGAAATTTTTCAAGGAACCCTCTTAAATATAGTACAGTATAAGATGCAGCCAAAGAAACATCAAAAAATGTGAAAAACAATAAACAAGTGGAAATGTGTTAGCATGGACTCATATGCACATGAAGTTTTCAGTAATTTCTTTATCCTTTGAGATTTAATACAGTCCTTTTTCCTAGAAAAAGTGTTTTCTCCTTGCTGGATGAGTTTTATTTTCATTCCATCCAGCTAATGTTAGATGTACTTCACAGGGCTTTGTTCTCCTTTAAAATCCGTGGGGCTGAGATTGGTTTGTTATTTGCAGATAAGCTGACAGGAGCTGTAATACAGGAGTATGATTACACAGAATAATTAATAATATTTTTCTTCTGGACAAATAGGTGTAGTTGGCAAGTATGCCTGCAAGGAAAGCTGTCTTCGTTCAGTCCCTAGCAAGCGTGAATCCCTGAGGAGTGTTAGGGTGTAGAGGGTTCAGAGCTGCTCTCCTCATTTTCAGACTCCAGATGTCCAGCAGAAAAGCCCCTTGATATGAAGAGTACCCTCTTTTACCCTCACAGTCTTCTTGTTGACATGGAACCTCTTGTTTCCCAGTTGATGGCCATTGTCTCTAGTCCTGCCACTGGACACCAGCACCTGGCCCCATCTTTCTGACACCCACACTTTAGATATTTATAAGCATTAATGTGACACACACAGCCTCAGCCTCCTCTTCTTCAAGAAGTCTGCTTGTATGGTTCACACCCTTCCTCTTGAAAACCATTGCCCATGTACACATGTCAAAACAGAGCCCTTACTTGTGATTATTTTCCTCTCCAGCAACCTTTTATTGCCTTACCTCGAATCACAGAGTTGGAACAGAGCTGACTGTGAGGCTGTGGGAGTAAAGACTGTATTGCACAGCAAAGTGAAAAGCAACTGGAATGAGAAATCCCACCCTGAGCCTTTGCTGAATGGTGCTTAGGAGCAGGAGTTTGTTTCTGTAGCATGCAGCTGGTGTTTGACACGTCGTGGGGAAGGTCAGTGTGAATTTTCAGTTAAGTACAGGTGCTATATTTTCCTTTTCTTGACCTTTCCTGGGTTGCAAATCTGGCTTAATCCTCCTCTCAAGAAAGGAGTACAGCAGCAATAATCACTTAATTTATGCCCACCCACAAATGACCACAGGGGAAGTACAGAAGAAAAACTTTGCATTGCTTTCATCGGGGAATAGGAGAAGAGAAGATGTTAGACAAGGAGAGGGAGGGAGAGAATGAGAGAAAGACATGGATCTGTTTTTTCCATGTTAGAGTTGGTGTATCCTGCAGATAATTATTTCATAGCCAAGGCTATGTAGGGCTGACAGTGGAACACAGAGACTTTGCAAACTTCACTCTACAGAAGAAAAATGGTTTGTCCAACATTCCTGAAGCCTGGCATTTGGTCTCTGAAGAACATCTTGCACGTTGTTTGCTATACCCACACTTTATTGGTGCAAAGCTTCACCTGACAGATCTCTCGTGGCAAAAGTCAGAACCCCTAAACTTTCAGCCATTTCCTTTGCTTTTCTTTGCTACAACCTGCAAAGGGAATTTTCCAAGAACATATTTTTTCCTTTGGAACCCTTTGTCAGATTGAAGTCTTTCAAGTAGCTCTGAAAGTGAAGATCCCATCGACTAGCATATTGTATTGCTCAGCTAATGGATTGCTTTCTAAGTGGGAAGAGAATCTAAAATGCTGGTCATTTTGTGTTTTACAAACGAAGTGCATTAGATGCTAATAGCTGTACTTCCCAACTGTTGGTTTCTTTCTCCACACCCCCTTTATTTTTTTTCTTAAGAACTGCTTTAAAAAAAGATATTTGCAGATATTTTTTTTCCCTGTCAGTCTTGCCCTGGCATCACCAATTTGGAAAGCAAGTGCAGTGCAAAAAAGCAATCATTTGCAATGACACTGGGACACACAGAGAATTTTAAACTGTGCCTTTGGTGGAGATTACTACATAGTGTTACATCAAAAGGAGAAAAAATAAAGAAAAAATCAGAACACTGAAGCAAAGAACTGCTTAGTTCCACAACAAATGTGTCCTTGACAAATGCAGGGAGGGTGGCTACGAAAGGAGTTGTTACCTTAGCATAGGAAGAGCTCAGTTGCTAGAAACAAGAAATGCAGGCACTGCCCTGCAGGGCCTTGCAAGGGAATGGTGTTTAGGATTAGCTGTTTCCATTGGCAAGTTGTCCTGGAGGCTCACCGTGCAGTTAGGAGCTGAAAAGGAGTGGGAAGACCCCTCGGAAGGTGTGTTAGCCCCATAACCATGTGTGGGGCACAAGCCCGGCCGCTGTTGGAGCTGCACTAGTGGGAAATGGGGTTGCTGGGATCAGAGTCGTTCAGGGTGTCATGTGTGAAACACGAGGGGTTGTGGAGATAAGCCTTGCCTGCAGAGAGAGAAGCTTTTCCTCAAGAGAGATCATGTTCGGGAAGAGCTGCTTCAGTCAATGCCAAGTTCAGGGGTTGCCCACAGAGGGTGAGGTGTGACATGGAACGGGGAGGAGCGGAAGGGATGAAGGACAAACTGTGTCCTGCTCCCCTCACTTAGAGGAAAGCTGTGAGGGGATGTCTCTCTTAACTTTCCTCCATGGGATCAGAAGCAGGAGTTTTCTACACACCTTTTTTTATCAGGCAAACTAGCTAGATTGTTCTTCTCCACTTCCAGACATTTTGGTTTACTTTGAGACTTACCAGGAAAGAGGGAAAGTCACAGACCACAAGGAGATCAGTGTTCTCAGTCCAGTCTTTGCTTTCCTTCTCTCAAGTGTTGTGTATTCCTATTTCATTTTAGAATAAAGTTCACAGATTTGGCTCAAGGTGGCAATCAGCTAGCAGAGCACAGCATGAAAACCTCCCAGAGGGCCTCGGAGGGCCAACTTGGATCCAGAAAAGTGCCAAAAAGCTTTGGAACAATGTCCATGAGCAGCTGCAGTGGATTTTTGCTGCCTCAATGTTTCTCTGTAATGAAGAGAAGCTGAAAAAGGAGTAGGTATTACTGTGACCTTGATCACGACTTAAATGTCATGGAATCCTAATTTTTATTTAAGAGGGGCCAATTTCACCGACATTTTAATTGGAAACGATTGTGATGAAATGGAGTAGAAATTAACCCATGGAATGTATGATTTATCTCCTTTCAAAAGGTTTTTATTGCTGATGTCTCAGGCCTTGAGCACACCCCAGCCTGTTTGGGATAAGAAATACCTGATTTCTCTTGTCTCTCATCAGCTCAGGCTCGCACAGCCAGTACTCAGAGGAACACCATTCCCCAGAAAACTCCATGTGTGGTCCCTGCTTCAGCTCAGCAAGAACTTCAAACATTTTAGAACCAAAGTACGTATGGTTATCTTCATCCCAGGCTCATATCCCCCTGTTTTCCTAAAGTAGGCTTTTTCTTGCCACCTTGTTAAGCAGATGGGAATAGAAATACAAGGATAAGAAGTACATTCCCATTGCCAATCCGCACAGGATTCACAGCATCTAGGAGAGAGTTATTACTCCCCTGTCTGTCATACGAGGATGACATAGAGAGGATGACATCTGAGGATGTATTTTAAAGAATACCCTTCCAAGGCTGCCTTCTGTGGACCTGTTCTCAGAATGAAAAGCTGTGCCACTGTGCAAGGTGTCAGTCTTCCCTTGCCTCTACCTTGTTGTTATGTAAGCAGAATAACTGGCTTGTCCAAGAGGACAAGAGTGGTCTCAGATCTCCCTGCTCTTCAGTCCTCAGTGTGTTCAGTCAGTTCACCACCCTTGGTTTTTTCCAGGTCTTTAAAATCATATTTATGAAGGGGCTTTATTCAATCTTGATGATGTCTCTGCTCTGCTACGCCCTCTTTTCTTGGTGCAGAGCTGAAGTGAGTGTGCTGATTCTTCTCTCCTTAGCATGGAGGATGGGATGGTGGAGCAGGCTGTCCTACAGACCTTTCTGGGATGTCCATGGAATCGGTCTGTGCCTTCTGTCCACCTATAAAACAGCAGGAATAACCCTTGGCTCATAGGTAGAATAAACTCTCCTGTATGTTTAAAGCCACGTGGACACAAACGTTGCTTGTAACACTCCAGCTGCACCAGCAAAGTAGCTGAAACCCCTAATACTGAAGAACACAAAGGGCAGTGGAGTGAATGCAAAGTGCTTGGCTCAGCATTCAGTGCAGAGGTTTCTCCTGATGCCCGGGAGGCTCTGCGGGTGGGAGGGAAATTTTTCCAGGAGGATTTTGGGTAACAGAAGTATACTGAGACATCAGCTTTGTAGGTTGGAGGTGGAATATGTCAGACACAACCCCTCTGCCCATTTCTGTGAGGCTGGAGTCCACAAGCATGGAGAGCACATCAGGGCTTCTCAAAGATGTGATTCTGGGTTGCAGCCCAGGCTTAGTTCGAGATTTAGAGTCACACCTCTAAAACTATAAAAGGAGTAAAGCTGAAAAAGAAGTAAAGCTGAAAAAGAAGTCAAGTCAAGCATCTAATAAGCAGCCTATAGGAAAGTAACAACCTGTCCATGCCCCTTCCAATTTCAGCCATCTCTTTCTAGCATCAGAGCTCTTGCAAGCAGTCAGCCCAGCCTAAGTCAGCCCATAATTTTCTTCTTCTTGGACTCACTCAGTTTTTTCTTGGCTCATCATTCATCTGTGTTGATAATTAGATGTCCAGCAAAGCTACTCACCATTATTTGACTTTGCACTCCTATACACAGTGCTTGTACAAATGGCTAGGCAGTCCAAGCTGGTGTTTAAGACAGCCAGTAAACATGCCCTGACTAGTGACTGATGGAGGTGTTTCTGCACACACCAATGAATGCAGAACTTCAGATAGATGCATTTTATCACATCAGGCTTTGCACCACTTCCTCTGGGATTAATTTAACAGATGCAGTAAGTTTTTTACAGCATCTGAAAAGATTTGAGTACGGAAAGGTGTATTTATACACCCTCTAGCCTTACAAATCAGTGGTCAGTGGGGTTCAAAATAACCTCTTTAAAGTATTTTGCCCTTTTAACTGCAGAAATATAAGTCCTGAAGAGTGCAGAAATAAAACACACAAGATGCTAAGAATTTTTAATGGAAAAACTCAGGTATTTTATAGATGGTTGTTAATTTCTATAAACCTAAGTCAGCTCTTCATTTAAAAGATGTCTGTAGATATAATCAAAGCTTGTAGTCATAGTTTTCACTGCTTCCAAATCCACTGTATTATGTGGTATTATTTTTAGAGTGATCACAAATAGTTGACTATTAACTCAAACTGGTAGTATAATTCATCTTTTGCAGATATTCCTATCTTTCTCAAATATGTTCCTTTATTGGTCTCTAAATAATGGAAATTTCTTGAGCCTGACCTATTTGCCATCTGGAAAGTGCAGACTCTGATATAGATTACCACTTAAGCCATGGCCACCTAAATTACATGGAAGTAAAACTAATGACCAGCTTTAATGACCTTGGTACTGTCAGGGCAATGAAAAATTAGCATTTCTAGAATTCTCCAACCAGCCAAATGCTGCTCTATTTTTCCTGTCCGTGGCAGCTGAAGTACATGGGAGGTAAATTTGCGAAGCTGATAACAAAATTTAGTCCAAACCCTCAGTAATCATTAGCTTATTCAGGAGAAGCATATCAGGCTGTGGATAGTTGAAGGTCTGATTTACCTTTTGTGCTGCTTCCTTTAAAATGTTCCTTCTTGCAACCTCATCATTCTTGGAGGCACCATGGAAAAGGGGTAATTCTACAGCTGTCCTCCACAGCTCCCACACAGGGCATGGTGTGTGCTGGCTGTCTTGGGCATCACACCCCCAGGCTGCCTGGCTGCCATGAAGAGCTCTGCCCAGCTGGACCTGCTGCCCCTGGGTGGCTTCAAAGGGCAAAATGGATTTTGGAAGCCCCATCCAGAACAGCAGAAGTAGCTTGGAATGACAAACTGGACCAAGTTTTTGCCTGGGGCAAGGCAGAAGCCAAGCAGTACCCCAGGACCCATCGTGAGCTGCTTGGCACAGAAACAAGGTGTCCCCTGTACTCTGTCTGGTGGTTTCTTGTGTACCTAAGAGGCATCATCTCCCACGTGGTTTCTACATCCCACTTCATTTGGGAAGAAATGTGACTGTTGGGTGCTCTCACGGAAGATTTTTACTTCTGGCCCATGTGATGGCCTGACAATGTTAGTCGTCCTGCTCATATTTTGCCAGAAGAGTGGAGCTAATGTATGCAACAAGTAAAACGTGTCTTACAGCCCCTAGATGGTATTTGCCTGAGGTCTTTTCATGCTTTTGTACCAAATTCTGCTCTCATTCACACATCCCTGCTTCTGCTCATCTGATATTAATGCTTCTCCTGCAGCAGCTTTCAAAGTCTGCCTTTCACCTGTGCATTGCTATTTTATCCATACTCAGTGCAGGCAAACCTCCACTTTCTGTCTAAGAGCCTCCTGAGGCATCTTTGTGTCTGTGTCACCACTTCTTGTGAGGAGATTTTCCTTCCATTCATTAATGTTCTCCCCAAGTAGCAGGATGTAAGGAAAGGAGGAGACCTCCTCCAGGAGTTACTCAGTTTACATTTATGTGCCATTAAGAGACGTGTCCATCTTGTTGAGTTTTAATGGCTCCAGCTTTTCTTTCTATGTACCTTCATACCAAGACAGAGCACTTCAACAGTACAAGTGTTCTTGGTCATGTTCAGTCTCTTTCTACAAATACACACGGGATAAGAGATCTCAGCTAAAGCTGTCTGAGAGCTTCAGGCAGTCCAGACACTTCTTCCACACAGATGTGGTTTTCATCCCACTCCTGCAAACTCTCCTTCATCAAAGCTGAAATTCTGCTCCTGCAAGAGCCATTTAAGCACACTGCTGTTGACTTCAGGAGGGGCCAGATCTTTTCCCAGATGTTCCTTCTTTGCCTTAACATCTTCCTGCACTCCTGGGCTCCTAGTACTACTTTGTTCCCCACCTGCTCCACATTTAATTCCCTTTTTTCTCCCCAATTGACAAACAAGGATCTCTGGCAGGCAGCGGAAGGGGCAGAGGATGCTCGTTAATACCCTTGCCAGATGATGTTTCCACACAAGTGGGTCAGTGTCGTGACTAGCACAGTCATTTGGGGGATACTGTGCCCTCATTCATGACAACAGTCGGGCTCTCAGAATCCCTCACATAAAATAGCTGGCAAGAGCATCCTGTTATCTCTCTTTTGGACTGTGTTAGCTGGTACAAGCTACTCTGCCTCATGCAGTCTGTGTGTTAGATACAGCTATGGGAAGATTTCAGTTTAATTCTTCAGTTGCTTTTTCTGCTGGGTCTGATTTAATTGCTGTCAGGATACCTAGCTGATGCCTCCAGTGGTAATGGGAAGACCTAGGGAATGCTTTTGAGCTTTAAAATCTTCTTAGGACAGCTAGCAGAAAAAATTGCTAACTTCTAAAGCTTGTAAAAATAATTGGTCAGTGTGGCAGAGAATTTAGGCTCTAATACTAATGCACTAAAATTCAATCACTGTGCAGAGCATGGCATCACTTGGATAGATGCAGCTGGGGAAGCATTAGATTTACAGCCGTGGTTCTGCCAGTTTGGTCTGCAGAGTTAAATTCTTCCGCAGTCCTCGGGGCTCTCCTGGATTATACTCAAGCAGATAGATCTCATCTGCCTCCCTTCCAATCCTAACAGCCTCCTACACACGGTCCCCTTCTCTGGCTATTTGTCTGCCTCCTTTGGCATTTGGATCTTAGCCCTTCTTTTCATTTTTCATGAAAGCTTTGGCTTGGTCACTGCTTGAAAGACAGAGGGAGGAAAAGCAATTTCAGGGAATTCTCCTAAAAATCAATGGGAGGACTTTCAGACAACCTAACATTTCATTAAAGTCCAAGCACTACGGAGGTGGGACTGGTTCCTGAGGACTGACAACTTCTGATTAACATCCTGCCCAAGTGCTGCTTCTCAGAAGCTGGTAATAGGGCTGGCTGTCACTTAGCATCTGGGATTCTGTGGTATCTCCAAACTGGTGATCCAAACACTGTGTCTGCTGCCTCTGGTGCAGTTGCTGTTCCTTATTGTGGCAGTGACTGGCAGTACATTGCACAGCAAACTACGGAGTAGGTAGGACTTAGATTACTTGTGATTCCAGTCTGTTTCTCTCTTTCTGGGTTGGTATGGCATGTTCATCTCTTTATTTTGGTACAAAGAGCAATTATGGAGATCTTGTGAGCTCCTAGCTGGATCACTTCAGTATTTCCCTGGGACCAGCTATTACTGTTTCAGGTAATTTGAGTGTGTAATGGGTGTAATTAAACACACAACTCTTAGCAGCTGATTTCTATACCTGGCAGATATTTGGACTGTGCCAACTGAGGAGGCAGAATGGGTGCTGGACCTCTCTGGCAGGAGTTAGCAATAAATATCAGAGGAAACTCCCTGGGCATATAGTGCATAAAAATTTCAGCCTGGTCATGGACTACTGACACACTCAGACACAATGTCAGTGTGACAACCTGGAGTTAAGACCCCGTGTGATGAAATCAGGAATGTGCAATTTAAAAGACAGCAATTTCCAGTACGTAAGCGTGGAAGGCTGCCTTGAAGAGTGATTAATGTGGCATCCCATTAGCTTTAAGTACTACAGAACATCTGGCATATTTCTCCCTTGACTGCAAATTTCTGAGCACTGGTGTTATGTCATTTTCTAGCATTCATATTCTCCCCCTCTCTATAAATCATCTCAGCAATTGTTCATATCAAAGTAATTATATAAATGCACTTGATTAAATTAACTCTCATCTAGTACAGTTTGGGGTTTGGGTTTGTTTGGGTTTTTCAGATGGGCATTTCCCTTCCAAAAATAACTCAGAGGAACTGATGCAGGAGGTTTGTGCCATATGACAGAGATTAGAGTCCCTCAGCACTGCTAAAGCAGTGCATTTCAGCAGACCTAAATCCCAGCTACTGTACCTGGAGTCGATCCACTGGGCTCCTCTCACAGAGGTACCTGGGGAAAATTTTCTTTATGGAGGCAGCAAGCTTACTGGTATTTTGATGAAATTCTGGAATCTGGCATTACTCATTCCCGTTTTGCTGATGTGTATTACCCCTGGATGTTTCATCTTCTCCAAAGTCAATCAGAGAATGATAAAGATCAGACTGCTTGGCACAGTGACCTTGGGCTATCTCTTCTGTTAAAATGTCTTGGGTGCTTTAACTGTGAGCAGATTGGGTCCAAGTGTAAGAGGATAAAGTCAGAATGATTAGGGATTTGTCCCATGACTTCAGCACTGTTGGATCCTCTTGAATGCCTTAGAAGCCCTAGTGAATTATGGAGGAACTGTATGCCAGCACACACTTTTGAAATGTTAATTTTCTCAGTGGTTTGCAGTTGATAAAAACCAAAAAGAAATAACCCACCAGGTTGAGGAAGGTAGCAGCATGAATGAGGCCAGCTGGGACTTTCCCCAGCTCCTGTTGTTTAAGCATGGAGCAGAATTGTAGCTGGTGGCAGCCACAGTGACATGTTCAGCACCCAGCCCTGTGTGAAGCACTGTGGTCATTCACCTCGGTGCATTACAGAATAAACTTCTTGGAAATATCCACCACTGAAATCCTGTCCCTCTTTGTCTCCCTGCTTGTATTTTGAAGAGCAAACAAAGGAAATGGTTTTTATACAGGGTTGATCACTTATCCCTCCTATCCAACCCACTCTCTTTCTTCAGCATCAGCTGTTTTGCTGTGGCAGGCTGACCTGACCTCACTCGGGTGCCAGACAAATCTCAGCAGGGAAGAGTTTAGATCCAAGCAACTTGCCCGAGGGAATGTCAGGTGAAAGGAGGAGGGAAGATGGACACAGCAAACCTAGGCTATGTCACCACCAGTCCCTCACTGCTGCACACACTACAGCAGGAGTGAGAGAAGGCAGGACTGGGGGGGAGAGGGGCTCCTTTCCTTGAGGTAACCAGTGCTCTGCTGTATTCACAGCGTGGCAATGGTTGTGCCACTTGCTAAGCAGAAAACAGCCCTGTGCTGTGTATTCTGGGGCTTGTTTTTCATTCGTAATTTTCTCTTTGTTTTGTTTTTATCTTTTCTGAGTGCTAGGAGCTCTTTGACCATCTCATGCCATGTGTACTTCTAAATAGAAACTGCTCCTGGAGCATGTGAGTTGCAGTTTGTTCCCTCACACAGGCATGTGTCATGATTTTCCAGTGCAAGTCCAGCTGCTTTGGTTTTGGGAACTCAGAGACTGGGTGAAACTGGTCCAGAGAGCCTCTCACTGGCCTTAGCAACGCAGTGCAAGGAAGGGTGGGTTTTCTTATCTTTAAGTCATTTTATACGAATCCAGATCTAATATCAATGTTGTAATTAAACTCTGTGAAGCTAGGGGAGATAAAGCTTGAGATTAATTACATGTCTGGAACCCTCAATTAACCTTTTGATCCCTAGGTTGTCCAGAACAGGTCACACACCCCCCCAAAACACAGCACCAGCATCCCAAAAAGTCACAAGAATTCCTATTAATAGGGCAGGAGATCAACAGCAGGGAGCAAACCTCATCAGAGGTCTGGGCTGGATAAGCATACACACATTTGGCTGCTTATCTGAATTGTATCTAAATGACTGTAGCCTAAAAAACTTGTAAGAATGGACTTTGTAAGGTGACTTGCACTAGCCTTTTGGATTAAAAAAAGGGAAAAATGGGAAATGTTTCCATGCTGGCAAAATCCCCGTGAGGACATGGGGTAGAATTCTCTACAATTCCCTCTGATTTGCCCTTTATCTATGGGTTTTTTTCAAAAACAACTTTAGAAGAGACAGTGTGCTGTAACAGAGCAGGGCTCTTCAGGTACTCTGCACTGCACTAGGTACACATCAACCTCTTCTAATAAAATCCATTTTCAAGGCTACAAAGTCATTCACTTGTATTAGGGAATGCCCTGATTAAAATCATCCTCAGAGCTTCAGTTCACCCTGTTCTGAGGTCAGATTTGTGGTGGTCCATAACTCCCTGGTGCCACACAGCCCACGTTGTCCCACACTCAGCCTCTGAGTGTGATGGATGGTGCTCACTGGGGAAAAGGTGAGCAACACATCACTGCCTTGGTGCTGTTTGGAGTGCAGTTCCAGGCCTTATTTACCACGCATCACTGTGTCAGGGTTTAGGGTCAGTCCACTAGATGAATAAAAAATGCTCTCTGTTAACTCCTCTCCCTCCCTAAAAGGTAAGAGAAATGGAATAAGAGCATAATAATTGATTAGAGCATAGCTTGAATTAAAAGAGTTATCTTGAAATGGAATATATGCAAATACATATATGAAATCAATATCTACTCCAGCCTCCCTGATGGCAATTCCATCACCATGGGATGCTGTGGGGCAGGCACTGGGGGAGTCTCAGACTGGATTCAGCAGCACATGGGAAATCAGCAGGTTTTAGAAATAACTTCTCCAAATATCTCTGAAAATTGAAAAGGCAGTTTAGCCTCTTTCATGAGAAACATGAGGCAAAAAGAGAGCACATTTCCCCTGGACTACAGCTGAAGCTTTAAGAGTGCCAGTCAGACTGAAGGGGCTTCAGCATAAATCAGAAAACAGAGTAAACACTCCTGAGTCCTGTCAGAGTAGGTGTTTTGGGGCATGAAGGAGGGGGTCTACTCCATTTTCCTCTGTGAAAGATACAGATTTGAAACAGCAACACTTTCTGCATAATGTTTGCTGTGCTGCTGATTTTGAATGTGAAAATCACTTTGTTGCTATTTTTATGAACAGACGACTTTTTATTTCAACCCGAAATCTTCTCCAGTTTATTAAAAAACATTTAATAAACTCTAAACTTAAAAACAAACAAATTTTCATTAGTCACTCTGCCTGTTGCAAATGTGTGTGAGCAGTCTGGTGGAAGGGACTAGCTTAGCATCAGTCAAGGTCCCAGACTTAGGAGGGCTGGAATTTCTCCTCAGCAGCCTCAAGCTTGTATTCCTCCCAGTCCTCTGCCTCCCTGGGAACAACTTTTCCAGCTTTCTCAGACAGTGAGGACATTCAGCTGCAACATTCAGCTCCCCCAGGATCCTGCTTATCCTGCTCAGGCTCGATGAATCTCCCTGAGACTTTCTCCAGTCTCCTGCTGGTCCTCACCCTAGGTTTTGGTCCACTGAAAGCCAAGGATGAGGAGTAGGGTGAGGTGCAGAGCAGCATCTCATCAAGATCCTGCCCTGGGCTGAGGCATGCCCCAGAAGCACACTCAGACCCCACTTTTCTGCCCATATATGCTGGTTGTGGCATTTGCCTAAGCAGACTCTGCTTGCACCAAACTGAGCTTGTAACTTTGCAGTCAGCTCAGGAGAGCTGGGCAGAACTTTGTTACTCTCTACAGCAGAGGGCATGTTTGTTTGCAAGTCTCTCACTCAGTACCAGTAATGCACAGAGCAAATGATGAGACTGGGAAATAAATATCGAAAGGAAAGGGAAAGTTACAAAGATGATGCATTTTCTTGAGAAGTTGGAGTCTGAGTTTTGACATTTCAGAGCACTCTGTCCCTTTGTTCCCAGGGAAAAATGATCCAGAAGGTGGGTGCTTACTCTACCTTTGGCAAGTGTTCCTCCTTCCCAGAAAGGCCCCATCTCTTAAAACAGGTGCAGTGTGTTGGCACTTGCTGCAGCAGGTTAATATTTGAAAGCAAACCCGGGCAGACTTTGTCCCCAGGAATCAGCACTGTTGGCAACATGCGTGCTCATTCAAGGCAGCTGCAAAACAACCCCCATTCCTGGTAGCTGTTGTTACTATGAGAATGTGCAAGCTGTTCAGCCACCACAGACAGGAGCTGGTACTGGAAGACTTGTGCTAAATCCAGCCCACACCCACTGTGGCAGCATGAGCAGCACTGCCCGCACGGGGGATCCCTGAAGATAGTTCAGTCTTTTGCAGGATGTGCTCTGATTCATTGCAGGAACAAAGCTCCAAGGATAATAACCAAAATGAATCACATCAGAACATCTCCTTTTACTTGCAAGATGCTACATGTAGTAGTGTTTCATGGAGAGGAGCTTTTTAAGTTGTGAGGCTCTGCAGTGAGAGAGCTGCAGTGAGCTCCAGCTGCTCCAGTCATAGAATAACTGTGAGGAAAACTGTGGCTTATCCACCCCTGGTGTCCCTTTGTTATCTGCTTGTCAACATTTCTGGGATCAACTTTCCCTAGCGAGCTTAAACAGACTCCTGATTATGAGCCAAAATAGGAATGGATGCACAGAGGTCCCCAGATGGAGCCCACTGCTATTCTGGAAACCACCATAGCACAACTTGATGCTGCCCTTGGTAAAATTTCTGAGTACTGCACCTTAATGAGAAGAATCAACAATGTAAAGTATGCAGGTAACTGAATATTTCCTTTCCTTCATGTATATTCTCGGGATATGTTGCACAGCAATACAGCAAGGTCGTACACAAGGTGATTTACACTTAGGAAATGCTGTAATTGTCTTTCCTCTTCCCTGTGTGATTTTGCATCAGGTCATTTCAATGCAAGCAGTTGAACAGCTCTTCAAGCCAAGCAGGCAGGGGAAGCAGAAAAGCAAACCTACATTAATAATGCTGGTATTGCCCCCATTAATATCTGTCAGTGCCTATCTCTAGCTCACTGCAGTCGAACATCTGATGGGATGGGTGAGAGCCAGGTGCCAGGCACTATGCAGCCAGAAGCCTTCATCTGAAAAGCAGAGAGGCAAACCTGGTACTTCTGAAGGGAATTAATGGGAAATCAATGGTAGCCAGGCAATATTGAAGCAGCAGCTGGAACAGTAGTTGCTGATGTTCTCCTGCTTGAATCTGTTCTGTCATCTCACCTAAGCCGCATAGAGGCTGCCAGTGCATCCAGCACATGCAGGAAAACTGACCACCTTACCTTGGCTGGCTTATTTCTGGTGGGTTCTTTGTCTTGAGCCATCGCCTTGGTTTTTTGAGGCTTGCTTTGATTAAGGTGATAGCTTTAATATCAGCCTTCCCCCCTGTTATCCTCTCTTTGCCTCTTCATTTCAGGGTAAAGTAAATGCCATCCATAACCCTTTGTCACAACAGAGTTTATCCCCCCACCCCCTGCCTTGTTTCACACCTCTAAGAGCAATACTGAAATGGGAAGGGGAGAACAAGGCTTGGAAAAGCCATACCTAACCTTTCTGCCCCTCATTCCATGGCAAGACACTTCCTGGGGGAGGATACAGGTATCTAATCCTAGCAGCTGATCTACATGGAATGATCCATAGTAAAATGGAGAAGAATAAATACTTAAGAGCACATGAAAAGGTTTAATGAGTTACCCAGGGACAACATTTTGTCGGGAGAGGAGAGGCAAGGGGAAGCTCCAGCCATACATCCACACATTCCTTCGTGCTTTCTCTATCCAGGGAATTGTGTGGTTGTGCAGAAATCACTTTCATGAGGTCAGTGTGTTCACTGGGCTGAAAAGAATTGCCCTCCTCACCACTTTCCTCAAAAGAGCAGGGCTAGTGCTTTTCTTTCACACTCAGGCTGTGTAAATCCAAAATTACTCCACAGCAGGTAATTGAGCTCGATGGATACAGGGAAATAGGCTAAAGTAGCTCAACACTGATGATCACATTATCCTGGAAACAGATTCAGGAGCAAGGCTGACTACAGAAATCTCATTGATAAAGTGCAGTGGATGTTGTGATGTGCAACAGATGTGACAAAACCCCAGTGGCTTTATCTACAGTGGCCACTTTGGTAGCAGAACAGAGATTTCTGCATCCCACTGAAAGCTCAGCTGATGCATAGGAGGCTTCATGTCAGGGCTTAGGGGAAATTTCATGGAGAGTTAAAAGTGGATTTTAGTTTCCTTTAAAGCAATCTCTTGATTTTGGAGGTTAGCCTAGCTGTCTAGGGCTCCATGTGTTTATACAGCAACAGAATGTCGTGTATTACCTCTTGGAGTGATGCTAAAAACACACACACACAAATTATATTAGATTTATAAGATATAACTGCTCCCATTACGATGCTTTTACAGAGTACAGTGCTGGGTCAGGTTCCCCCTGTCTTAGGCAGTATGAAAATGTCAGTAAATGACCATCCTTGCTCTCAGAAGCTTCATACCCTAAATGATACCCTATCTTCAATTTATATTTCATGTCAGTGTATTGATAAATGACTTTCCATCTCAAAGACTCTATAAGCACATGTCATTACATGATGTAGTCACAGTGCAGGGTAGAAGAGTGCAAGTGCTAAATATTTACTGCTCAATATAACAGTGAAGAGATTTTATCTCAAGACAGATGAGTAAATGTTTTACCTAGGGCAAGCCCTAAGGCAGAATGAGTGTCCATACGATCCAAATAAAAGCACGGTGTTTAATGTCTTGCTTGAAAGATTAATGGCTAATAAACTACACAGCTTTTGGCTTCACCCTCCAGAGATGGAAACGATCCTGGGTACGAACATCAGCTGCTGCAGTCGTGCATTTGCTTGGTCAGCACAGCCAAGGAGCATTCCATTCATTCATTCTTCCTGCCTCTCTGCCCAACTACATCACTTCCCTGCCTGGCACTGATGAAGCTGAACAACTTTCTGCATTCCCAGTCCAAATCCCTGCTCGGTGGTTTGCATCCTGTGCTTGCAAAAATTGGCTTAAAATGCTTTGTAAGCTGGAACTTTCAAAGTCTGTTACGTAGCTTGCTGGTAGTGTTCTGCATTACAGCACACCAGCTCTCCTTGGAAGAGCTGTCAGGGCTTTGTTTTCATTTGCTGTGTCTTGAAAATTGGGATGAAAGCCCCCAAACAATCACTGAAGGTGCCACACACAACTGGTATGAAAAAGCAGCGCTGCTGACACTCGTGGCAGCATCTTCTCAGCTGGCAGGAAAGCCTGAGCACTGAGATGGGGTGCATTTGAGCTGAGCAGATTGTTCTGTTAGCAGCAATGTGGCCCACAGAATCTTCATTATTACTTAAAGTGGTCTTTAGCAGAAGATGGAGTTTGTCTTTCATGTTCTGTTTCTCCCAGTGTGGAGCAGGGAAAAAAAATTCTGGATTCAGCGTTGTCTTGGAATATTTCTGGGTGACAAATAGTAGAGTTTTGACTTAGACCACTTCAGGAGCTGGTGTGAGGCATTCTACTTCAGGCCTTAAGCCCTGGATGCTTACACTAAACGTGAAGGTACGTGGCAATGTGCATCAAGATTTCCACAACCCCTGCTCCCTTCCATCTCCTGCCCATCTTTGCTGACCACAGCATTTTCTCTAGCAGAAATGCTGCTGTTAATCTCATCCAGATATCTGTAAAGTGTTTCTAAAAGGTCCATGAACTGCAGGTGCAAAGGACATGTATGGTAAGCAGCTGTCACCAATCTGACATTTACCACGTCCAGATATGGATTAAATGTCAATGAAATTTCTGTAGGGTCAGCAGAGGTGAGTGAGGATACTTGAAAAGCAATGCTTCCCCTCTTCTCCCCCTGCCACCTTAAGCAGGTACCTTGGATTCCTCTGAGGTTCCCTTTCATGACCAGAAAATTTGATATCATCTCGAGAACTCCCTGGGGAGGAGCACATGCTGTGTTCCAGGCCATCAGGAGCATGAAACACCCACGGCAAGGTCAGAAAATATATGAGATGTCAAAGGACAGTTTGTTCTCAAAGAGTTTAAAGAGTTAATGGTAGGAGTAGAATGAACAAGGTGAAAAAATGGGCAAATTCAGTAGTTAATTTCATTGTAATTTTCTCACTTCTTTGCTTTCTCTTGATACATTGGGAATCTCTGTTGTGACTAAACTGTGGCTTTGAGTGACCCGGGATAGAGTGATGGCCAGGATGGAAGTTATGGTCTCTATGTGCAGAGCTACCAGAGCAGCAGGATCCTATTCCCCAGACGCCCTGTCTAAGGGTCAGGATTTGTGGAGAAGGAGGTCCAACCACCTGGCTAGGAGGAGGAATAGGAGGAGAAGGGTTTCCTAAAGCTTGATCTGACAGTGCGAGGTGGATAAGCCCACGTCTTTTAATCTCCACTCTTTCCTTTTCTCTCAGTTCCATCTCCTACTGATGATCTTTCTGTTCCTTATCTTGATCTTGTTACCCCAACAACATTTAGATGCAGTTCATGAATCCTGCCTGTTTGTTTGCCACGTGGATCAGCTCTTCATCCAGGGCCTGCATAAGAGTGACCCCAGGACTGCGTTTGCAACACGAGGATATTGAAAACAGGATGACCATCGAAGGTAACCTGGTCTCCAGCTAGCATCGGCTCTCTTCCAGCAGGGTCAAAATTCTCTCAGTGCACCTGCTTGGGAAAAGGTTTGCCTCTCTGACAACCAATCTTAAAAATCTACATTTTTCTCCTCCTATGTGTCAGACTGAAATGAATCCTTTCTGACTAGAGACAGCCTCCTTGTTTGACATCCCCCAGTCGAAGGCATTCACCTGGGATGCTGAGATTCTGGTTTCACAGCCCGGGTGTGTTTCTTAGAAGCTGTGCTGCTTACAACTAGAACTTGCTTTTGTGTCTGTCCTAAGCCAGGTGCTGTGCTCCTGACTACCCTGCCTGAGAATGCCCTGATGGAAATGGCAGGAAGAGTGAATTTCTGCAGCTATGAGCACGGCAGTCAGTGAGCTGGACAAGTAGAAAAAACATCTCATCAAAAACTTTCCTGAAACCAGAAATTTTTGTTGAAGTCATTCAGAATAAAGATTCTGAATGCCAATATTGCAGGTACTGTTTTCCCTCACAAAGCTCGCTCTGAGCAGATGAGCTTGGTTCTACTCTGATGATAACTCAAGTAATATGTCCTGTTGTACCAGCAGCCACTGGACTTCAAAGATCCCATTTTATTTGCCAGGGCTGGGACAGATAGGCTGGAATAACATCCTTTCTAGATGCTGCAAATGTTTTCCATGCAAAAGGTGGGCTCGTGTACTCTTCTAACTCAGCCTGCCTTCTGTACACTGCCAGTTCAGTCTGATCTCATCCCACATGCCTGTATTTCCAGCTCTTTCCAAAAACCTCCCTTTCCTCCTTTGAGGGAGTAGTTAGCTCCCAACAGGGAGGCAGTCCATCCTCTAATAAATACACTGGTTTTTTTCCTCATTTTGTTAGCAGGTACAGCTGGTTTTCAGTCTGTTTGAAATGCTGTAAATGGCCCTTCACCGAAGCCGTAGGAGAACTTCCTCAGCAGGAGGTAAGGCAGCCAAGCATTTGACTGTTTGCTTTATAAAAAATCTTTAAATCCTTTTGCCTTACTCTATTTAATTGTTCTAGAGTCTTTGTTGTCTTTGTTGCTATGTAATTTACGGTCAATGTTGACCCAGCAGCTTCCGAGTTAGCCTCATGGCCCAGCACCAAGGCAACAGCAGACCAGGGAGAGGAGCTGCAGGGATGTGCCTGCTACAAGCAGAGCCCATTATGGATTTCAGGCAAGCAATCAGAGTTTGGACTCTATTATGCTATTTTTCTTAACACAAATGCTTTGAATTCAATCCATGGGGAGCATGATTCTATTGGGAAAAACTGATAGCATCTGAGAACTTCTCAGTGGCCTCTGACTTTGTAGGCTCTTGCCCTGCTGCTGATAAACAGATTACCTTGTTTTTAAACCTGCTGCTGTAGTTTCCACCCTTTGCTGATAAATTAAGCAGAAAGGCCAATGCTGAATGGATGTGAAGAGCAAACTAACTCTAGTGGATCACGGTGGATGGATGCTGGCACAGTGCCAGGGTCCTTCTCATGCACTTTTGATGTTGGAGCTGTATCCTCAGAAATGAAAAACTGATGAATTCGTCTCCCATGATGCTTGAATTCATGTCAGTTATTTCCCTGAGATGTTTAAAGTGCAGTAGAAAGATGAAGGCACAGTTTTCCTTTAGCCTTTCTCCCTCAAGGACCAAAGTGCAGTGAGGGGATGTTCATAGTCAGACCTGCAGATCTCTCCCGGTGTGCGAAAGGCTGTCCCCACAGAGACCAGTCAAGAGGGGATGAACTGGAACAGAAAGCAGGATGCCCTCCCACGTGCTGCACAGACACAGCCTGTGCAGCGTGGACCTGCTCATGATTCCTTTTCAAGTCACTTTTTAATTAAGATTTAATAGCCATTGTCAGATATAAGAAAAAAAATAATCCAGACACTGTGTGTTTGTCAAGGATCTTGGCGGTCTTGTAAGTACCCCAGTTACAAAAAGAGAAAATCCTGCCTTATACTGCATAAGCAAAGCTCCCAGATGGGTAGTTAGAAGGGTTTTCACTTGTGTCCTGGTTTGAGTGAGAACAGAACTCATTCTGNTTATTATTTTCATTCTCATTCAAGCTGTTCTAGTTTCCTTTTCTAATCACTGAGTCTCTCTCCCTTATTCCCTTTCTTTTCCCCTCTGGGGAGGGAGGGGGGTTAACAGAAAGTGTCCATTTTTTGTCTAAGGGGCTGCCCTGACCCTAAACTGTCACATCTTGGTGCTCAGGCTCATGCTGGCCGTGTTGCAGTTCCAGAAACTTTTATCCATTGGCCTGTTGTACGTTCTTTCCCTGCTCCAAATGGGAGACAGATCAATTTATCCTGAACGTCTCTCTGCAATTATGATAGCTCAGCTGATGCTGACACCTGATAAGCTGCAGCACTTTGTCTTGATGTCTCAGCCTTTAAGTGGTAAACTGCATCATATCCTGCTATGACCCCCTTTGAGGACTTCATGGCTTCATTTTATTTTGCCTAACACAAATACCTAGGTATTCCAGGGGGCTTCAAGGTAGGATTTTATGCAGCGAGTTGACTGAGACATCATTTGAAGGGCAAAATTCCCCTTTGATGTATCATTAACAGGGGCAGAATCCAAGAATAAGTGTTGAGGGATAAAAAGGCTCTGTGCAGGAAGGGGCCAGCTTTTTGTGTGTGTCCCTGCTAATCATGGCACCTGCAAATGATTTTAAATCCAATGAGTTATAGGAGAAGATTAAAACCATGGTTGTTATTGGTCTGTTGCCACAAGGAATTGCTTCAGAAGGATTTGTAAAATGATGCTTTTTCACTCTGCAAAGCAAAGTATATTTATAAAGTCTCACATCCTGTTACAATGTGGTTGATCCTCTTGCCTCTAGAAGATGGTAATGAGACCAAAGAAATTATAGACTTTGACACTGCTTAGCACTTAGCTTGCCCTGAGACACCCAACCTACTGATTAGACCACTCCACACTATACTTTGTTAATTATCTTTCATTTATCTTCCTCTGCACTGCATCAAACAGCTGAAGAATTACAGGAGCAAGGACAGTATAGAGTTTTATTACCTATTATCACCAGTTGTATGATACTTCCTGAAATCATCTTTCCTTCCATTATACACAAAAACCATTCACCAAGCAGAGCTGCAAACTGAAGCACTAAAGGGCTATAGCTGAGACTTTGAGGCTCAAGCTCTTATTTTTAAGGGCTTTTACAAATCCCTTTTAATAACTGCCCAGGCAGTCTCAGTGCTGCACCTAACCTTGGCACCTTGCTTGTGAAGCTCCAGACTGCAGAGCACAGTGGGATTTGAGGGCCAGTCCTGTCATTTATGACAGCAGATTGGGAGGACAAGGACTGAGAGAGGCAGCTCCATAAGCAAACATACCACGTGTGTGCCCAGTGCCTCCAGATGCACAGCTGGTGGGGACCATGCCTTCCCCCCAGGAGGGTGCTCGTGGTTATGCTCCTGCATAAAAGCTCTGACCCTCTTTGGAGCAAGTGCTAGAAACAGGGGTCTCAGCTTTTATTCCTGGGCCAGCACTTTACGTTCAGTAGGGTTATATTTAGGAAAGAAGATGAGAGCACAGTGTTTCTTTTATCCCCAGAATGAGCACAGCAGGGGCAGCAGGGATGCGTGACTTCCCTTGCAGTGGCTTTTGTGACTCAGCCATCCAAAGGCAGGAGAGGGCAGGTCTTGCTCCATGCAGCTTGCTCAGCAGCTCCATGAAAAGCCCACTGGAGTTTAGCAGGAAAAGGCAACAACCTTCACCACATTTTTCAGATCTTTCAAAGAAACCTTTTCTTCTGCAGGACTGTTCTAAGTTTCCCAGAGTGACCCATTTGCAGCCTTTGATATCTGCCCCTGATAAAAATAAGGCAAAATTGGCAAGACTTGTGTGACAGAGTCCACTCAGGAGACGTTTGGCCACTGGTTTAGTTTTGCTCACATCCCCATCACATGCAATGGGTACAAATAAAAGCCTAAACTGACCCTGTTGAAAGAGGCTAACGACCCCAGGCCAGTCCTGTTCATGGTAAAGTTAATGATACAGCCACTGTGAGCAGAAGGGGAAGAAGAAATTGCTCTGGACACTGATATGTGCCCTCATTTGGCATCAGAAAGAGGCCTTCATGTAAAAAAAAAAAGCAAACCATAGGAATGTAATGGGAAATGAGTGAAAAAGGGGAAGTAGTTCTGCTCTAGACATTGTAAAATGTAAACCACATCTCCCTTTGCAGGCTGGTGATGTCAGAGAAAAACACTGTGAGCTGGGGGCTAAATAAAATACCACCAGGCTTCCAAATCCAGCAAAGCAAGCCAGCAAGGACTGAGTATTTTCTGAAAACATCTCTTTATGTAATTGAATGCATTTCCCCCTTTTCCCAGCAAACCAGCACTGGCATATAAACCAGCTAGCACATTAATAAATCAAATGAGCTTACCAGGTTGTGTCTGTATATAAATTCACCTTATCTGATAGGATTAGATAACTGAGGAGTAAATAGTCTGAAAAACGAAGTGATGAAATGGATTATTCTTAAAATGACTCCTTCTGTACTCTTCCTGCATTAGAAAATGTGAAGGGTCAAGTCTGAATCGCTCTGTTCATTTTACTGGCATTAGCTGGGATGATTTACAGCCCAGATCCACCTTCCTATATTTATAATCCAACATTTAAGCCTTGCAGTTTCAAACTATACCTATAACCATATTCCAAGAACACTTCCCAATGAAACACGAATGTGTTACATAAGGAGAATTCCTGAAGCTACAACATTGGGCATCATAAATATGAGCACAGACACACACAAATATCCCCCAAATGTGTTTCCAAAAACGTACTGTATTCTGGAAACTAAATTTTAACCCTGGATAGATGCCAATGGCAGAGCTGTCAGCCTGCCTGCGAGCACTGAATTTGCAGCGAGGTGTTGAGATGATGCCATTTTTAACTGATCCATTCTGAAATACTGCCTTGGTGTTATTAATGTGAGCAAAATATCTTGGGCTTGGATCAAACACAGTCTTGCCTTTGAATGTACTTAATTTAGGCCTGGCTGAGCATAGATTTTACTATCTAATGCAACAGATAAAGTCTTGAGTAGATAAGGGGGCTGTGGTCCAGAGCAGCACTTGCAGGATGCAGGCCCTGGGCACCAGTAGCAGTGATGGAGAGATGGGGGCTTGCAGTGTCCCTGTCTGGCCAGAGTGAATCCCTGCATCCTCCTCTCTTGCTGAAGGCAGCAGACACAGGTAACATTGAATAGTTTGTGGGTACAGACACAGGTAACATTGAATAGTGTGTGGGTACAGAGAGCTGTTTGCAAAAGAGAGGAAATTCATTGGTCCTGTTTTCAAAACCTACTTGAATGTGGTCCTGCAGTTAGACTTGGGAAGTCATGTTACCTTCAGAAAGGCAAACTCCTGCAAAGGAATCAAGAGATAAAATGCAGCTAGTGGAAAATAATCCTTAATTAGTCGTGGAAGTGAAGCAATGGAGGAAGTGCACGTACAGCCCCTGTCGTGCCAAGAGCATCCACCTGCCAAAACTGAGACCTGATGTTCTACCCCAAAGCACAGTATCATGCTCTCCTTAACTGAGAGCAGATTCTGATGAACCCCACCCCGAAGGAGAATGAATGTGTGGGTTCAAATTGCAAGAGGGAAACAGGCTCATGAACTCAGACAGGTTTTACAAAGAGGCCACGAGGTTAACAAAACTCAGGGAGGCTCAGCTATGCCTTGCACAAACATTAGCTAATTGACAGTGACACATCTCTCTCGATTCTTATCCCACTCCCAGAGCAAGACCTTCAGGGCTTGGAGCAAGACACCTTCCCCTGTCAGCTCAGCTGCTTGGGGGGATGTCACCACAGCCACCAACTAATGCTAGAGGCAGGATGGCCATGGAAAGGTGTATTAGATAGTGGAAGGTGTTGAGCAGAAAGAGAGATGATGAAAAACCCACTCCTGTGAGACTGTTAGGGTTCTATTTCTGGTGGGCATAAAGCATCTCAAGCCACGGTCCCCGAGAGTAGGGCAGTTTTGCAGAGTAGTGGGTGCTGTTCTGGTGTGTCCTGAGCCTGCAGCAGTCCCCCAAACTGCTTTTGTCCCATGGACTCTTCTCATCAGCCTTCCCAAGGGGCCCACTGCTTTTCCTCCCTGCCCTGCTCTCTGTGCCCTCTGTGGTTTGTCCTGACCTGCTCCCTGTCAGGGAAAGGTGACAGGCAGTAAAAAACCCCACATGCTCATCAGGCATTTGGTCTCAAAGATAACATCAGACCTCATTAAGCCCACACTCTGAGCAAATGTTTTCTTTCAGCCCACTTGTCAGTTTGGGGATGACAGAAGCGCAGCTTTAAAGTTCCTGGGTAATCCTGGTGAGATAAGGTGTGCTGGAGCAGGGGTGGCAGGGGATTTGCAACCCAACACCAGCACATTGGCTGCTCTTTGAAGGATGAGCTGCTTTGCTGCTCTGTTTAAAAAGTGAGGAACACATCCCTGCAGCTAGTGACAACCTCTGACACCATCAGGCTCCCAGATCAGCTGGTTTTCTCTTTTCCAGATGTTGCAAAGATAGCTTGGACACACAGACAGGCAGCCACAACTTCTGCTTGCCCCCAGACCAGCTCTAAGGGAGCTGGGAAGCTGCTTCATTTGGTTAAACATTCAACAAACGCTCTGTGATTGCAGCTGCTTCTTGCTGGCCAGATCCTAGAGGCCTCTTGCAGGCAGTGCATTCACAGTCTCACTGCACACTCAGGCTGCATTCAAAAAGCAGGATTTGACTCATTGTTTACAGGCAAGCTTCAAAGCCTCTAGTAACCTGTGGCAAAGAGAGAGATGCCCTTTGACCTTTACTGGCTCACTGGTGTGAGCAAAATGTATCATTCAGAAAAACATGGCATTTTTCTTCTGTGATTTCCCTTTTCTTTCACCCAAAAACCTCTTTTTAAAGACCCTGGAAGCAAAATGCAGAAGCATGTCTTCATTGCAGACAACTCCATAGGGCTGTGTGTGGCTTTTGCAGAATGGCTACGAGCCCAGGTTGCTAATGGGAAGCACATCAAAGAAAAACTGATCCACAGAATTTCCTCCCAAACTGCCCTTTGACAGTTTAGACCTCCTAAAAGTACTCTACTTGGTCACACACATGGCAAATCCAGAGGCTCTGCATGCTCTTGGCTTATGAAAATCAGAAGTCAGCAAATACTTGATACTCAGCCTATATTTTCCCTTTCACCCTTTCCTCCTGTACCCCTAACTGAGGCCTCAAGCATCACACTAAATGTGTCTAAATCAGGATTCACTCCCATGGAAGAGCTGTAGAGTGTTCCATGATTCATTTAGGGAACGTGGAGGTGATACAGAAGTACTTTTCTTATTCAGCTTCTTACACGTCCTTTAGGAAACATGTAGCTGAGCTCTATGTATTTATTCTTATTATTTTATTTCCATAAATATTTATTTCCATGTTGATAAAAATGTGAAACAAGAC